>JAVSBS010012779.1:145210-165138 GCA_033124195.1 Coracias cyanogaster | reverse complement strand
TCTCCATATTTATGTTTCTATATATGTTTCATTTATGTCTCTATATATTTATGTTTTCAATATGAATAGTGTTCCTATTCCATATTTCAAGGCAAAAATTACAGTCAACATAATAGAGGACAAGCCATAAATTTGTAAACTGATCTAAAGCACCACTGGCTCGGTGTAATGGTGTAAATCAGTGTAAATCAGCAGGGCTCCAGTTGGAGTGTTATACTCACTGGAGAGCTGAAGCAGCCCCAGCAGGAGGGAGTAATTCTTCTGCTTGGTGATGGGAGTGACCTGCTAGAAGTTTTTCAAGGATGGCTGGAGCCAGGTTCCTCCTCTAGTTTCCACCAGTATTATTAAAATTCTGGATGAGTGGCATCAGACCAAAGGTCTACAGAGCAAAATCTCTTTCCTTTCCCAGTGGCTAAGAGTAGATGCTCAAGGAAAGTATGTGAGAGAGAAGGCATCCATGCTCTTGGGGCAATTCAGTTTATAATAAACCTATTTATTCATAGCCAATAACATCTGGTTAATTCTTTGCTATTTCTTTGCGTGAGAAAGCATAAATTTAAGTTGTGGTCATTAAATTCATTTGAAATAGGTATTAAAAGAGTAGCAGTCTTTAACTCATGAAAGTTTTCTGAGTGAACATTTTGAATGATAACCTCAATACTCAGTAACCTGACATTGAGGATGAAATGTCACCTATTAGCCCATTAAAAACTCTCTGATGCAATACCTCCTATCTATAATCAGCTGATAGGCTTGCAAAACAGAAAACTGCATCCTGCAAGATGATATATACGTGTCTGTGCCCTGTTCTACCTGCTGAGCAAACCTCTTTGCATGGAAATGTTTGACCAGAAGACCATACATCCAGCATCTCTCTGCAGAAGGCACACTTGGTACAGGGGTCTTCTGTTCTATGCAAAATCTAACAAGTCCAATTCAAAGGGTCCTAACTGAGGTGAGTATCTAAGAAACCTTGCTAAGAAACATGTAGTATGCAAAACAGTATGCAGCCTCGTATGTAGTTCAGCTATGGAGCTAATGCTTGTGAAATTGCACTGACCCTTTCTTAAAGGAGGTGTCATAAAAGGCTGCCATCACTTCAGCTGTCATCTTAAACATCAGCTCAAAAATTGACTTCTATAGCTACTTCCTCCAATTTGTCTCTTCCTACAGCCCATGCTGTTCCTCCCCACTGCCAGGCAGGACCTACAGGCACTTCTCTTCCTGCAGCATGGCCCAAAAGGCCATTTGCTACATCCTCCTGCCTTAAGGAAAACAAGTTGAAAAGACTATCCAAAGAGCAAGTCCAGCTAATCCTGTCCAAAACATCTCCAGAGGGCTCTCATTTTTGTCACAAAACAAAATAACAACATGTATGAAGGGATTCAGTTAATAACTTTCAGAATTAAATGATCTGTGTGTGTATGTGAATGTTTGGTCACTCAACAGTGACCAAATTTTGATGCAGATCCAGGATTACTTTGGGTAGTTTAAATGTGTCACCTCCCCGCTCCTGTATCCCTCCTCCAGCTTTCCCCTGCAAACTAGCCTGGTGGAAATCTTCCAAGCTGGCCTAGCTACTGGCACTTCAATGGCTCCTTTCTGGTGAAATGATGATTTTTAAGCTTCCCAGTGAGTGTTGCCCACCTGGGAGATATGACCTAGTGGTCTGAGGCAGCTTCTATTGAAGGGAAGCATTAGAAGGCCAATGCAATTAGTACTCTAACAAGGATGCTTACAAAGGTGAATTTGAGATCAGTGTTACCTCTAAACACGTTGCCTAATGACATTTGGTTTAATTGCATATAGATGACTGTTTCTCCCAGGAACTGCCTGGTACCTGCCTGCCTTTTTGTGTTGGTTTCAAGCACCCATCAGCCTGACCACCAAGTAACTATGAAGGTCCACCTTGCTGCTGCTGACCCTGTGGCAGGGGAAGGCCTGGTTGGTATCCAGAGACTTCCTTAGCAGGGTTATCTGCCTGGTTTGGCTTTGATATGAAACAGGGGAGAAAGCAGCCTGACTTTGAGGAGGAGGGCAGCTGTGTGTGCTCTTGTAATGTTATATATTACTTATGGAGATGTGCCTCACAAGCTTGCCTGTTGCCCTCTGCAAATAAAAAAGAAAGCTGAGCTCCTAAAAATCTTGGAACTAGATGATCTTTGAGGTCCCTTCCAACCCAAACCATTCTATGATTCTATGATCTCAGGTTTTGGCACACAGGCATTTGTTACTTTTGCCCACCCACACAACTGATGTCTGAAGGAAGTTAGGTTTGTTGGCTTAACACTCAAAACCTGGGAACAATTCAGAGCCTCACCTCTTCACAAGTCTATTCCAGAATCATTATTCACAGCAAAACAGAGTGGCCAGATTTTTTTAGGCAAATCTCCACTGCATTCTGAACCAATAAAACAAATACTAGAAATAATCTTGCTTTAGCAAGCCCCAGGGGACAACATACTAATTTTTGAAAGTATACCAAGGCATTATTTGCATTAGGCAAGACTGTGGCTTTTCTAAAACTGTCATTCACTGAAAAGAGCCTTTTCTTTATTTCTGCAATGGGATTAAATCTATGCTGGAGGTTCCTCGTATGAAACAGAAAGGCTGGATAAAGGCTTCTCCCCACCAGCAGTTTAACGATCAATCACAAACCAAAAATGAACCTAAATCTCTTTGCCCTGACACAACCTACTTGCATTATTTCAAGACTCTTCTGCACAATATTGTTTTTCTTGCAAGACATGGAGAAACCCAGTAACTGAGCATGAGGGAAAGGGAGTGCTTTGCAGTAACATGCACAAGAACTGATGGCAGGAGGACGTCACACTTATTACAGTCCTGTCGCCTGTACACTTGTCACCAAGGAGTATGGTCGTGTCCTTCTCATGTACGTTGCCATGCCAGATATCAGCTCTATTGCGCATGCAAACACATTGTAAATCTGCTGAAACTAAACCACCAAGAGCAAGGATTAATTTTCCATCGGATCAGTGCAGCAACCCTTTCCAGCAGCAGCCCGTACTTAGGTTGGATTAAATGTACCGTGAACCTGTACTGCAAATGGACTGGAAAATAAATCGCCTATGCAAGTTCATTTTTTCTGCTCTGTTTGCTGGGAGACCTATTTTAAAGCTACGTATGTTGTGGACAAGAGTTTTATTCTCTTCCAAGAGAGGGCACTACGAGCTTTCCTTCTGCTGCTTTCAGAAGCAAGGGTAACTGTAGTAGTCTTGCTGGCTGGACCCTCAGAGCCAAGCCTGAGGTACAGGCACCAGAAACTACGCAGACTTTGCAAGATTGGCTCCCTTTGGAAACCTCAAGCAGCTGAATGTGCTTTCTATGCTTGCCCATCATCAGTCTGTCCACAAGGCAGGGCACGGTGCGAGGAGGCCCCCACCACCGTGCTGTGCCACAGCTGTGGCCTCATTACATTTATGCTTAACCCAGCTTGGTTTGACCTAGCGTGGCTTGGTGTCCACTGGCAGTGATGGAGGTCCTGCATTGCTCTATTTCTTATCCATGAGCATTAAACTCACACATGGGGCTCTGCTTCTGATGATTTAACAGGCTCCAAGAGCTAGATGGAAACATTTCTGGAAATGTCCAAGGCAAGGTTGGATGGGGTTTTGAGCAACCTCATCTGGGAGAAGGTGTCCCTGCCTGTGGCAGAGGGGTTGGAACTAGATAATCTTTAAGGCCCCTTTCAACCCAAACCATTCTGTGATTTTACACAACCAGTTGTGACCCTTATTACCTGTACGCTTGCTTGTTAAATGACTGCCAGTACAAATACTGCTAAATAAACACTGCCTGGGAGACAAGAATAACGATCTCTTGTATCATCACCACTCCTACCCAAGAATGACAGTGTCCCGTGAAGCCTAGAGCAATAGATAAGTCTGTATCCCCCCAAAAAAAGTAAAGGAAAAAAACCAAAGTGCAAACCAGTCCATATGATACTGGAAAAAGATGACAAACACTCACTGTGCTGTTTCTGCACTAGTTCAGTTTCCCAGGGCTGTAACTCACCAAAGGCAGCAGTCTCTGGGGTTAACACGTGCATTAAATAACATTCCTTCTGCTTGCTGTAGGAAGAAAACAGGCTTTAAAGTAAAAGGCTTTCTGCAATAAGAGCTCTGGTGTTGAACTTCACACAGATGGTGCTTGTTAGAGAGGTATCAGTTCCCAACAAGCTTTTTAAAGCACCACCTGATCTGTAATCCCAGCTCCTCTCTCAACTAAAGAGCAACAATGATGCACATTGTGGGACTGGGTGCTTACACCCCAAGTATACTTACAGGTGGGTTCCAAGAAGGACACTTCGTCCTTTGGCAGGGATGTGGGGAGCAAGAGCAGCCACCCCACTGAGCACCTTGAGCAGGACATGTCCCTTGATGCCTGGGGTGCCTGTGGCACTCTGCCAGGGGGTCTGCCATGGGTCTGGCTGAGGTGAGTGCTGACAGGAGCTGAGCCTGTCACTGCCAGCAAACATAATGCAACTTTAAGGAGGCCAAGTCACCTTCTTCACAGTTCCTTCGCACTTCTCAGCACCAGCCTTTGGTAATTGCAAGGTCTCTTCTTCTTGCCAGACTCATGTCTGGTAGAAATAACCCTTGTCAAATGCTCCTGCAGAAGTGTTGCCCCAGCTGGCAGCCTTAGGACAGGAGCAAGCAAGACCCTCTGTGACCAGTTGCTGCTGACCTGTGCCTGCTCCAAAGAGCAATGGTGAAGCTCTTCCATATTCAGTGCTGGAGTAGACATGTAGGTCTATGGCAGGTGGCCCAACTACAGCTGTGGGCCTCCTCAGAGAACCTTGGCTCTTCTACTAGCTGCCTTGGAAATTTCTTACATGCTTTGATGTAATTATCACACATTCAGGTTCGTTCTCTAGAAGCTGGCTGCCCTGGTTTCCTGGGTCGAGCTTGGGAGCACTGAAGGGTGAAGCTCACTTAGTGCTGCTAATGACAGCATATGGAAGAGACTTGTATTCCTCTCCTATCTTTAAATAGCAATCCTCTTTATCTTACCTTAACCTACTCTATCCTGTACAGGCAGCCACGGGGGTTAAACTGCAGCTGCGTTTCTTTGGCTTTCTTCTCCTCCTGTACCCTTTGTCACTTTTATGTTTATTTGAAGCTGGCTGCGCTGAACTCAGTAGAATTTCTGAATGTTCGTCCTTCCCAAATACCCAAACTTTTCTACACCTACGCTGTTCTTCATTTTAAATTCCTCTCTTCTGGTGCTTCGACAGTGGGATTTAGCCCTATCAGTGTCTCCACCTCTCTGGGTTAAGTACAGAGGCATTGCTCTGCCCCGTTATCCATCTGTGAGATACAGAGAACAGTTTCCTGTCTGATAAAGACGTTTGAATCTCTAAGTTGTTTGCTGATGTCCACAGCGGTGTACAAAATTCTGGTTTCCTGCTCAATATTAATACTAATTATTATTCTTCATAGTATCAGTACTAAAGTACTAACTTACATAGAAACTTCCTAAGCCAGCTGATCACTAAAGTGAGAGGAAAAAAAAAAAAATCACATTCCAAAGGATTTATTTAATTACTTTTATTAAAATAAAAATATCATGCATTAATACGCATTAGACATTTCTGAGAACCAGTAATATGAAGATTAAGACTATGTAATTTCTGCATAAAATAGGTTGAGCTGGTAAAACATGCAGCCTATGGATTGGAAGGGACTGGATGGAAAGCTGAAAATGAGAAAGGTGCTATAGTGGCTTTTTTTTCCCTGTGTACAAAGTTGATCTATAAAGACAAAAACTATTTAATTTACTAATTCTGATACCAGGGACTTATCCAGGCTGAATATGTACTGACAGTCCCTGCTCCTCTCTTTAATGTCTTCTCAACCCAGTGTATTTGCTCTGTTATGTTGAGGACCCTGTAATTCCTTTATTTTTCATCTGCTACATGTTCCACTGGTTGTATAATTAAACACCAATACTGAGGGGAAGCTGGGGCTTCATTTGACTGGCTTTGCTAATGGAATTTCTCTTTCTGCCTATTGTAGTACAAGAATTTAAGTCACTAGTGTGACTGGCCGAGACTTTATTTTGCCTTTCCTTACAAGGGAGTCCCGCGTTGTTGTGCAATCCAGAAGTGTCCAGCAGTACACCTTCATATGGACACGTCACCTGTGTGAGCTTTTGCGGCATTGCTTTGACTCTGCTCCTGCTACTACCATAAAAGTGAAGTGATAACCTGCCATGCAATTCAAAAGAGCAGCTTTTTTTAGCGCCCTGATAAGCAGCACCTGGGCTTTCATATTGCACTTCCAATGGGCACAAGTGTTAGCTGTATTATTGCTCACATTATGAAACTCCAGCACTGTGCATGCAGAGAGCCAAAGAGTCTTGGAGAGAGGAAAGGGTCCTGTTATTAGCTTCACTAAGCTCTGGATAAATCCCTAAGGTGATAACTTTTACCAGAAAAAAAAAAAAATCTAAGTCCATCAAGTGAAGAACCCTTAATGTGAATTCTTCTCTGGCTACGAACTCTACAAGCTAGCCACTGATTTTACTTTCCCCCAAATACAACAGTATATTACAATAGAAGTTCTCAAAAAATTACAAACAATTAAAAAGAATAATATACACCTCATTTGTATCGCTCAATATACAAACAATGTTGATCAACAGTATAAACCATTATAACCGTATAAAAGTCAAGAGTTTCATATTGTACAAATAGTGCTTTCATAGTTGAGTAACTTTACAATGCTGCGAGGGTACCGTCTGTATCTATGGTTATTGCTTGACAGTTTATTAAAACCAAGACATTATACCTTATACTCGGTTGATTGTGTCAATACAGAGCAGCCTAAAAGGGGCAATGGATCCATAGGATCTCTAATTACTGCGAGGGATTTAAAAAAATCACTCAACATTAGCCTTGTTTCATACTCTCAGTGTAATCAAGTTAAACATCCCATTAATTTCAAGGGGAATTATATTAGGAATGTAGGATTAAAAAAGCAACACAGGTACCTAAGCCAAGCCTCCTACCATTGTAGACAACTACTTTACTTATTCCCTTTTGTAAAATATGAGGATAACATTGATGCTGGTTGCAAATGCACGCTCCCCAGCTAGCTTGTGAGAGCTGAGGGGAAGGTTCCGGATAAATTCCAGTGCAACTGGAAATGATGTACTGTATCAGCTACATAGGAACACCACCTTCAACCAGTCATTAGTGGTGAGTTTGATTTCTGGTTTTCACTCTATTAATCAGAAAAATCCATTACTTCAAGATGAGAAGTACAGAGAGACCACGAAGCCCATGATGTCCTGCATGCAGACAGCCCCATCTGCACCACGTAAGAGGATGAGAGCAAAGTTGGTGAAGCATTAGCCCTGAATCTTGGCTGAAGGCATTTTGCCTGCTGACTTCAGTGGTGCATCAAGTGGAGTTTCTTTTGCCTGCTAAGTCTCCAGTTAACTTTTCCTTAGGAAACCCTTTTTCTGGATGCTACTGAGGGCTGACTTGACTGCTAACTGTGGTACAGCCTAGTATCGCTGGACTCTTCTCTCCCTGTGTAAGGAGGGGTTGCATGCAGTGCCCTTGACCGACCCGCAATTCTCAGTCCACGTGGCCATAGTGATACAGGTGATCTGCCAGAACACGTGGTGTTGAACAGAGGCAGGACACATGGCAGAAAGCAAAGCCTATCATGGAAGCACAGTGATGTCAACTCCCCCGCATAATTAAAGTAATATATAACCAAAAGTGTTGTCGGCCTGCAGTCTCACTGCCTGCCTACACAGTTCCTCACATAAAAAGCAGTTATCTCATCAGGTCTCATCTTCACATCATTGTATTTTTTCCTGATACTGAGCCAGAACATCATGTATTTGTTTCTTTTTTTTTCTTGATGGTGTCCCTGTTTAGCTATTGTGTTGAGTAGAAAATGAATTGAAACAGAGTAGAGGTTGTAGGTCTGGCCCTGAAGTGACACCTGGTCCTGATACTTGGTTTGGTTTTCTATGGACAGGCCTCCCCCTCCTGTCAAGCCCTCTTGCCTCGGCAGAGGACTGGCCCAGCCCCGGTGATGAGTGGAGATTTGTACCTTTTCCCTGTAATGAGAGGCTGTGGAAGTGGTGTTCAATACCCTATTCCTTTAAAGCAAGAAAACAAGACGTTACATCTTTGGTCCTAGTGCAGCCCATTTGACAAGCTACTTGAAGGTGTCGTGTTTTTCTTTTGTATAGTTTTTTTTTTTCTCTCTATTTTTTTTTATTATTATTTTAAAAAGGCTCCTTAAAAGTTGTATGTCAGAACAAAGAGATAACACTTACAAAAAGAAAGCTAGAAAATGGGATCCCAATATAAAAATTTAAACCAGTGGTGATAAAACATTACAAAGCATTATGTCTAAATGTTATACACAGAGTTTGACATTTCATCAGTATATGGTTTCCATCAGGAAGGAGGACACAGGTACATTTTTATACTTTGTCTTGATTCAGATGTTTTCTCACAGAGAAACGGGGAGAACAAAAGCCAGAGTACCGTAACTGCTCATTTGGAAGGCAGTGGTCGTACTGACAGAAGATGTTGAACTCTGAATCTGAAAAATGAGCGCTTATCTGGAAATGCAAAGTTTCTCCTTGGCACCCTGGAGCAACCCAGACAGACCAAGGACACCCCAGGCACCTTGCAAAGGGATGTCATCAAGCTGTCTGGGGTCCTGTGACATTGCTGTAGCTCTAACTGCCTTGCCCAGGAAGAGAAGAGATTCATCCCGTAGTAGGAATGCCGCGTACATTTGTTTTCGCACAAGCAATCTTTGCAGAAGAGCTTTGCTTCAAGCTGGTAGCAGAGACAGAAGCCATGTGTCTATTCCCACCTGTACCTGCAGGAACAGCCAATGGCCTCAGTGATGTCCCTGAGCAAATTCAGCAGTTGTCTTGGGTAGGGCTTTGCCGGCTGCACCCCTTCCCTGGCATTACTCTCCCTACCCAAGCCCCTCTTTTCAAATAAACCATGGGACTGTAGTTCCTAATGCTGGGTCTTCACGTGGCCTAGTGGGACAGGGCATCACCCTGAGGTGCTCCAGAAATCACCGTCTAGTTCCACCTGCTCTCTCTAGAAAATTCACTGGCCAACTGGAAACAAAAGCAAGCCCCTGGCCTCTCGGATGAATTTACTTGACAAGACCAACGAGAATATGAAGGAAATTTCCCAAGCCAACCCCCTTTGCAGCAGAAGAAAAAAACCCAAGGCCCAAATGAAGTCAGGTGCCCTGACACTGTACACAGATCACTGGAAAAGTAAGATGAAGACTCTTGACTTATATTTTCATATACTTAGCAGTTATTAAAGTCATAAATTATTATTACAAAAGCAGTTCCACATTAACTGCCCCTTTGTGACTAAGAGATGCTAAGCACTAACTTGTGAGTAGTTTTATTTTGCCTGCCGTGAGAAATACAGAAAGAAGGGGAATTGACTGGTAAGACTGTTAGCTTTTAAAGGTGGCCCTGGCCTGCTATATTTCCCTATTAGTTGCATTTTAAAAATCAGCATTTTCAACCCACACCTCCTGAGCGACAATGGCAGAACTTCAAGTTATTTTTGATGCTGGTTTATGCCGCCTAACCCTGCTCGCCCTTCCGAGCAGCTGTCATCTGCAGTGGGCTCCTTGCTGTTAAATGGGCAGTGAACTGCAGTGGGAAATCCAGACCATTTTAAGCTGCTTATTGATTATTTTTTTTTCACCTCAGTGGAAACCATTTGGTACGCTGCTAATGTCTGTTACCCTACGAGCATCACCCTGTGCATCACCCGTGCCTTCAGCGACAGCCACGCAGCTCCGTGGCCCCATCTGCTCCCAGTGCCACTGTATCTACCCTGTAGGTACTGTCCACAGCCTACAGCACACTGCCCAGTTTTTATTTTTTGCTGGTTTCTGAATCATTACTGAGCTGCTGATTTACAACTCATGGCTTACAGGATGCCTATTTGCTTCAGAATATAGCTGATCCCACCAACCTGGAATCGATAGATTTGTACTGAGAGTCTGTGGTCCTCCCTCCTCTTCCCTACTCTTCTCATCAAAACCAACACTTTGAAAAAGTGATGCTCTTTCAAACTTACATTGCTTAATTTTTAGATGAATCTCCTTGTTTCTAGCAAGAAGTTGCTCCTGAGTCCCTCCTACATTGTTTGAAAAGGCAAGCGTGTTAACCTCTATTAAATAATTTTCATGCTACATAATGCTACTAAATTTTCTTTCTTGTTTCAGCTACCAGATGAAAACAACAGATCAATAAATTGCTTTGCGCAACAGTGTTGGAAAAGTTCTGCAGGAGAACGTGCACGATGTGACTTTCTAGTGTTCTGCTTGGAGATGCAGCAGATTTAGCAAACTGAAAATTATCTGTGAATTCTGTTAAGATCTTTTTTTGGTTTTATGTCTTTCCCTCCCGGGGCGGTGGGTGGGGGAAGGCAGTGCTGCCGGTGCGCACATGCTGCACACTTGTGAGAGCAGCACAACAAACCCGCTCGCAGGAATGCAAGGAGAAATCTGCCACTAATTGGGCGTGGGAACCGAATTTTGGTTAGCGTTTTAAATACAAGACGGTAATAACTGAACATTGCGTCCTCCCTATCACTGTGCCTGCGACTGGGTCACGGTGACACACACGTACCAAAGAGGACAATCGCTGGGTTTTGACCCAAAACGCTGCTTTACTCTAGGCTGCGGCGTGGCCTACGAATTACTGCGCTCACACACACTGTAAAATGCATTTTACACCATGTTACTCATAAAAGGGGTCATTGCATATGACTGTTTCTCTCCTGCTTCCCTGAATAAATCTGTAAAAACAGTGTTCTGAGGATCTGCTGCTTGATCCTGGACTCCAGATGCAATACTTAAAATGGAAACACATACTGATATATTCAAAACAGTGTTGGCATAAATTTGACTATTTCTTGCTACTTAATATAGCCTCTGCAAATCAGCTGCTTACGGTACCCTCAAGCAAGTTGCCAGTGTTCAACTACTTAAGGGCCTTTGTACCAAAATCAGCCCATGTGCATCTGCTCTCTGATCTAGCGGTTTGATTAAAACAGCACTGCCAAGCTGCTGGTGGGATGTGTCTGAATTACTCACTAAATTCACACTTTAGGCACTTTACTCCTCCTACATTCATAAGGAATGTTAATGATGGAAGAATCTGAAGTTCTGTACCATGGGCCCCTGGAAAGAGTAGCTGCTTTTGCTGCTGTGATCGATTTACACTATCAAGCTAAAATCTTAGCCTTGCCTCGCCTGTCTCATGAATGCTCCAATTTGCCACCATTTGCATTTCCTTGACATTTAATTAAAGTCTGTTAAACATTATTTGACACTTCATTTTTCAGGTACGGCAACATCTTTAACAGTTTTGTCGAAGAAGAAAGGCATTTTGACAACTGGACAGCTGCGTAAGGGATCACAAAATAAAAAGTCTTGCATTTGACCATCAGAAAACAGACTAGCGAGCACTTTATAACCATGAACTTTGAGGTGAGTTCCTCCTGTCAGTTTTTAGCAGTAGTGGTCAGCAGGTGAGGCGTCGTGCCAGTTTGCTCCTTGTGCTAGCTCTCCCTGGAGCAATCCACTCCATACTGCTCTGGGCACCATCTCCCATACGTCCCCCAGATACACTTCTCCTCTTCATGCCAAGAGGCAGCGTATGGAGCCAATTTGTAAAAATCCGGTGGTTTGGAATAACTGTTTCTGTTCCAGGAGTTTTGGAAAACTATTTAGTAACATTTTGGTTTTTGCTGGTGATCTGAGCACCACGTAGCAGACCAGCAAAACAATGATCTGATCTTGTAAAAGATCCAAAAATTCTGTTAGAAACATTTATAAAAATACAGACCGTAGAAAGGAATTTGACTGTACAATGTGTACAGCTCTCAAGTTCATCCCAGAGTGGCTTCTTACCATGCTACCATTTGAAAATGAAAGGAATGCATCCGTATTTCTTCAGTCCAGGAAGATCTCGCTCCATCCCACCATGCATCTGCGTGCAGGCTATGGGCCTCAGTTATTATGTGGAAATGGGCAAGAAAAGACCCAAACTACCATCAGATAGGCTTTGCAGTTTCAGCACCCATGCTGAAAAGGAAAGATGTGCTTATTGATGCATTGCAGTTGCTGGTTGCTCTGAGCAAGAGTCCATTCTTGCAGCAGCCAGGTAGTTCACCGAGTCTGGCTTGCCTCACTGCAAGAAGAAATTCTCTATGGTCATGCCGAGGCTTCAATATATTCACTTTTTGGTGCTGCTACCCTCAAGTACTCCGGGTTTTCTGCTGCAGGAACTTTCAAAAGACCATTAGGTTTGCTTTCCTTCGGTAAGAAGTCCTGCTGGTAGTCAGGATTGTCCAGATTGATTTGGTGGTTGCCTGCCTGGATCCAGTAAGGGGAGCTCTCGAAAACTGTCTTGGCCAGTGGAGACTGGTTGGTGTTGAGATACTCTGGGTTGTCCACAGCTGTGCTGTGTGAATTCTGGTAGCTGGAGTCCATGGGGACCTTTGAGTTTGCTGTTAGAGAGAAGTTGTTGTAGATTGGATTCTGGACTGCTGAGGCAGATGTTTTCTTGGGTGCCAATTGGTTTACGTACTCTGGAATAAAAATAAAATTAAAATGAAGACATATAACTAATACAGCCATCTGCATCACTGGAGGTGTAGTTTCAAGCCAGCTGCCACTTGCTTTTCACGACAGCATCTCACTGAACTTCCCGGAGCAGAAAAGAGCCAAAGGCAGGGACTGCTGTGCCGTGGCACCAACCGCGCTGCCCTGAAGTTCACCTTCAGGAATTCAGTTTGCAAAACAGCAGAAAGATGGCTTGGACCATGAGACAGCGAGAGAGCCATTGCTGATTTTAGTGACATGTGGGTGGCTATGTCCCAGATACCGTTCTGAAATTGCAGTCTGGGAGCTTAGCTGCCAGAAGCTGTTTCTCTAGAAAAATGTTTAGTGATGAGGAAAATGCCTAGAAATTACAGGACGGGCAGTAACAGAGACTCCACATTTAACTTCAGTGCCATCCTTTTGCAAGATCTTTCACCCTTTTTGGCTGTGGTGTATTCTTGGAAGGGTTGGTTGGGATTTTTTAAGGGCACAAAGCATGGTGACTGTGTAACCCAGCACCAGCTCTCTTGGTGCTTGCTGCCTCACTCTATGATCGCCTATGCCGTAAGCTGCCTTCTGTGTATCAACATCTGAAAGCACTGAAACTGCCAGAAAGCTGTTTATACTGCTGAAACAGATTAAGGGGTGAAACCCAGCTTTTTATAGAGGCTATTTTCCCAGGTAGAAAGCTTTAAATATATAACCACGCATGCAAACCCCCTGGCCCGATGGCACACATGGCAAACGTGAGCAACCTGGCTGGTGAAGGAACCCAGATGAGAAACAGGCAGAAGCAGCCAGGGAAATGATAAGAGCACACGTTTCCACTCCCATTTACCAAGAAAAAACAGGTAGGAAGCATTTGGATTGCTTCCTTTCTACAGAAAAGGAAGGACAACAATTATATTCACACCCAAATAGCTTGTGAATGAGCGGCAGTGGGAGGGAAACACAGGAGGGGTACGGTACTCACCTGGGGCAGGCAGGAAGCTGTCATCTATGCTGTCCTCCAACAAGGTGCCTGTGGGGTCTGAGCTATACCTCTGGACAAAGCTGTCTTCTCTCACAGGGTGCCCCTGCTGGGTTGGAAGTAGAGAAAAATCAATATTTATGGGACTGTTTTGTAGAAGCTGATCCACATAGGAGAAGTTGCTCCTTTTTTAAAGGTCGTCCCACTTACCCCGTTCCTGTCAATGCAGGTTGTAGCAGAGTTGTTGCTGGTAGCACTCTTAAAGAGAAAGAAAATACAGGCATTATGAGAAACAGTTCACTCTTAAAATGGCTTGTTCAGTTTCCACAGAAGAAAAGTGTCATACCAATGAACTCAAGAGAGGAGTGCGGGACGTTGAAGGGCTGTTAAAAAAGCCCTGGTGTGGCACGAGATACTCATCTGCATCCACTATATCTTCCATGTCCTCCTCCTCCATCAGGGTGCGATAAAACTTGGAGTCTGTAGGGCTGGGCAGGTGCATCCTGTCATCTCCCTGTAAGACAAGCTGGCGTGAGAGGGGACTCACACACTCCCTTCAAGCTCTCGTTATCCCCAGCTCTGAGAGACAAAGTAATTTAGCAAGCGCCCAAGATGCAAAACCTTAATCTGTGTAACCAAATTTAAGATTTTAGTGGAATTCGGACATGCTGCTGTAAAACAGCTGCATTTTTGTAGAGGATCAAACACTGTTCTCCTCTCAGCACTGCAGTATTGACTGTTACTGGTCCTAGACTGGGACCAGTACTAAGAAAACAGTGACTGGTCTTGAAATCATGTTTGTGGTTCTAGCTGAATGGTTTAAGACCTGGAAAGCAATGATAAATCTGACCTTCAATGACCCCTATTACATGCTTTCATATGCATTACTAACCATTTTGGGCCTCATATTAAATTCCCATCAGACATCTTCCTACCATTGGGTTTAGTACCTGTATGACGAGATAGCGTGGGGGGTCACGGGCCATTTTTGAGAACTCTGCTATCAGCTCACGGAACTTGGGCCGGCTGTCGGCATCGATCATCCAGCCTGGAGGGATGACAGGGAAAGCAATGCACAAATGAAGTTGTTTTGGTGACCAAACACAGAGCTTAGAAGGAAATGTAGCAGTAAAAAGAACAAGACCATACATGCTGTTAAGGATTTATGCATAAAGAACCACCATAAAAAGTTCATTCACCAGCCACCGCTGTGACTTTCAGCATTTAAAATTCACATCTTGGCAGTTCTGGGAAGAATGAAGGAGGTAATAAAACCCGATATTGGAAAAGCCCCAAGCTGAGCCTGTCTCCTCTCCTGCTGGCCTATCTCCATGTGAGCAGGCAGGTCCCACCTCAGTGATAACACATCAGACAGCAAATGAGTGGCCAGCCTGGAATGGCCCAAATTAGCCTGATCTGAAAAACTTCTTGAAGAAAGGGAAGCAAACTAATTTCAGCAGGTCCCTGCAGACATATGGTGATTTGACCATCCAGTCACTGCACTGCTTTGTGAAAACCTGGGAAGCCTAAAGCAGAAGCTACCCTTTGTACGAGATGTCTTCTAAAATTTAGAACATCCTCACTGGGGACTTTCTGAAAGAGTAACTATATCTAAGCTGTACTTAATTAGTAAACAGACTTTAACGACAGAAACGTGTCCTACAGCTTAGGGTGGATCAATACTAGAAGAGATTCTGAATACAAATACTGGTGGTCTAACGTGAGATTATTTAGGAAACCCACACCTTCGGTTATCAACTAACAGATGAGCTGATGTAGAGACTCTTGTGTTTAAAATTAAAAAAATAATAAACATCACGCTTAGTGTGTCTGAAGGAACTCATAAGAAAGAGCCTATCCACTGTAATGGAGAAATGAAGCAATAATATCCCATCTGACAGCTGCATTAGGCAAAATCTTATCAGTGCCAGTGACTTTTTACCATACTAGAAGTATAATCCCCTGCTAATCCAAGGAGAAATTCTTCTTGCTTTTAGACAGAGTGGAACATTTGGGAGTTTGCTGCTGTTGCAGCAATCTACCATTTCTGAATTTACTTCTGAGTTGCGTATGTTTAGATACTACTTCTTAAATTAAAAAAAAAAAAAAAAATGTTGTGCAATAACTTAACATTTCAGTTTATACTCTCTGCTTATAAAAGAGATGACTGAGAATCCTGAATTCCTTCAGACAAAATGGCACAGCTTCAAGAGAGTCTGCACCATAGCCTGCAAACATGGGGTGATCAGAGTAAGGAAAGATGAGCCCTGTGGCAGAAGGAAGGCTCAAACTCCCACACTCTTGTGTTTAAATTCAGTGTAACAGTATGAAAGGGGATGGGGACACTCCACTGGTTGTGCTTGAAAAGGAACAAGTACCGGATGAGGTGCCTGGAAAAATGTCTGCTTTCTACATCTGGACTGGCCCTAAGGAAAGGCAACGGGCTGAGCTGTCAGTAGGGTTCAGCATCTCTGAGGATCAGGTTCCTGCTCACTCTAGTGAGCACAGGATCAGGCTCACCTGTGTGGTGCCTTCCCCAACAGAACAACGTGTGGGTGCTGCAGGAGTCCCCAAAAGTGCTGCACTACAGGGTGATCATGTAGCGTAGCTCCTGTTTCAGGAACAGGCTCATTTTGCTCCAGTGAGAAGGTCTTAAATGCCACCTAGTGGGCTGCGCGTCAGCATCCTCACAGTAGCAAGCAGGGATGTGGCACTCATGGCCTAGATGCGTGGGAAGCCACCTAATAATCTGACATTTTAGCAGCTGATATAGACAGAAAAGAGGGTTGGGGTTCAGAAGCCCTTTAATGTGCCCTAAAAATGGCCAAAAAGGGCTTCAGAGACCCTCATCTCTTGTGCTGCTTTACTGTGTGCCGAAAAGAGGCGATCCAAAAATCAAGAGGAAATGGGTTGAGCATGTGCACCTGCCATTATGGTGCCTGTGCTCCTAGCACTCCTTTAGCAGAAGCAGCACATAATCCATGGGCATGATTGTCAAGGGGCGCAGATTACTGAACTAGGGGGGAGCCTGGAAGAGAAGGCAGTGTTAGTTTTATTTTCTAGACATAAAAAGCCAGAGTATCAGCTAAAGTGGGTGGTATTATGCTTATTTATGCTGTTTGACAATATTAATTTAAAATAATTGACAATATCAGTCAGTGGTGTGAATGGTGAAAAAAAAAAATCAGTTGGTTGAATTAGTGACTAAGGAAATCATATCCCATGCTCCTTGCAACGCTCATGGTGTGGGAACACACATATATTCACATAACCCTATTTCTGTACAACACAGCGTATACAAATGTGACAGAAGGAAAGTAACTGTGCTACTTATTCAACTTCGGTGAGCACCCACAACCCCCAACGTGAACTCACATTTGACCATGATCATGTACACGTCGATGGTACAGATGGGGGGCTGGGGCAAACGCTCGCCCTTCTCCAAGACAGAGGAGATCTCACTGGCAGGGATCCCATCGTATGGCTTGGACCCAAATGTCATCAGCTCCCAGACTGTCACACCTGCAGGGTGGGAAGAGAAGACCGTCAGAGAGGTTTGCTGGGAGCCAGGGTGCTTGGCCTGGGTGCAGAGAGGCGGCGAGTGGAGAGGGCTTTCTTAGAGCCATTGTGTTGCCATTTTCTACCATGATTTTGAAGACAGACAAATACAACAGGCTGAAATCATCCTGATTTCCTTTTCAGTTTTTCGGGGTATTTAGGGATTTATTTTTTTTAACCTCAGTTAGTATCTCAGTGCTGAGCTACAAACTTCCCAGCCCCAGAAGAAGGAAACGCAGGTTACCGCCTCCTGACTCCAAACCAGCAAGTGGTTTTAAAAATGGAAGTTTTATTTTTGTTTCAAAACAATCTCTTTGGAGACGAGAAAGAGCAGTTTTTGAAAGATGGGTAAACCAGCTGCCTCAGTGTCATTTGCTGACGTACCATGTACTCTTGTGATGTAGCTGTTGTGATTGTCTGGTAGCTTAGGATACAAAACAAGATTTTGAATGCCAAGATACATAAATGGATTAAGAGGACCAGAGGCTGTACTTTTTCTGAAAGGACACAGGATCTGATCATCTGCATTAAATATTTTCCGGGAATATAAAAGCCCATGGAGTGGAAATTTTGCAATAAGTTGCTTTAAAAAGTTTCCTTTCTGCTCCTCTTTCTTTCAAGCTGGCTTATGAACTACACCAAATACAAAAGGAATTCTCTAAGGAGGTTATCACTTTGCTTCCCTTTTAGTTGTCCTCTCAATACCAGGACAGCACAAACATTTTAGGCCACATCAGAATTACACCGATTTGCACTGACTGACGGTGTGGCCAATGGTTTTAAGTCCTCCCTCTAGTTCTGCGGCTTTATTGTCAGCTCAGTTATATTTCACATGAAGCTGCTGAAGAAAAGCATGAGCAGAACTTCAGCAAATGCAGCAGGGTCTCCTACCTGCAGCCTCTTCCAGGGGCAAGTTCATCCTCTGAAAGCATATTTTGCAAAACATCTTATATCTCACTAGCATGCAATTTCATGGGCATTTTACTTTATTGAATAGGTGATTTGGACCCATTGTTTATGTTCAATCTCTCCATCTTCTCATAATAGGAAAAAAAAGGTCTGTGTAGAGTCATTAGCAAATCCTGCAATTTTCCAACCCATCTGCAATAATTGTAACCGCTTTTAGACTTACCGTAACTCCAGACATCACTTTGATGAGTGTAAATCCGGTGTAAAATTGACTCCAAGGCCATCCATTTGATAGGAACCTAGGAAAATTCACAAATAAGCCTTAAGAAGCTGACCCAAAATCTGTCAGTGATATTTACCACCAGGTGGTGTTTAAACCAGTAGCTTGGTTGCAGAAAGAAAAAAACCCAGCCAACAAACACAACTATCCAAATGGTAGAGCAGGCAACTTTTAAGTCCCTTATTATTTTCATTTGTTATGTTGAACCTGGGAACTTGTGAAATATTAGGCATATTAGAAACATCTCTTACAAATTAGTTTTACAATGTTTTTAACAGTCAAATTACTATTTTTTTAACCTTCTCATAACAGGACATAAATCCAATCTCAGGCTGTATGACAAGACTGATTTGCACTCATGGTTTCCCTTTATGGTCTGCAATATTTGCAAGCAGCTTCTCTTTAATTTCTCAGCAGGACACATTCCCTCCATCAGCACGTAGTACTACACGAAGGCGTGTTGAACCAAGTCTGACAGGTCTTTCTTCTGCTATAAATACACAGCATTCCCCTTCTGTTTTCTCAGTGCTATTATACCCTGCTCAGTGTTATTGGTGTTGGCGACATTAATAAATTCAGCCATGCTTTTTTTTTTTTTAATGTTTTTTAAATAATCTTGCTTTTTCCCAGACATTCTGGGTGGGAATTTCAAAAGCATTTGCTGCTCTGCTACCTCCGCTCCCACTGCAGTCCCACTGGCCTGATGCTGCTTCAGCTGATTTCAGAGGACTCCCACAGGCTTCAAAGGCAGCACGCTGAGACAGCAGCTGAGCACTTTGAAAAACCCACTCTCTTTTTTTTTTTTCCCCTGTGTTTAAGGCTTGTGTGCAAGCACAAACACCGACGAATGCGCAGCAGTTCATTCCCTGATGCACTTTACCTTGCCTCCCTCAGCGTGATACTCCTTCTCGTCGGCACCGAGCAGCTTTGCCAGCCCAAAGTCCGTGATTTTGACGTGCTGAGGAGTCTTAACGAGGACGTTCCTGGCAGCAAGGTCACGGTGCACCAGGCGACGCTCCTCCAAATAGTTCATTCCCTGCAATACGACAGGCCACGGGTAAGCATCACACACTTTGGTCTTAGGTGTGCAAATGAGTTAGCGAACACGGGCTGCTCAGAGGTAGCTGTATGCACACCACCATAAACATGTGGTAACCTATCCCACCTTCAGAAAAAGGCTGGCTGTTTCAATTTACGTGATGCTTATTGAAGGCTGAGGATGTGTCCTTGCACAGTTACAAGGAGAAGTAACTATTACCCTCCAGAAACCTTTTTGTAGGTTGATGCGCTGGTGGAGGTATGAAGCAAAAAGACACAGTAGCGGGTATACGTAACAGGGGATGAGGTTCCTTTGGGATTTAGTTCAAGAAATACAAAATCAAGGCAGGATTTTCAAAGAAGGGCGCAAACTCTTCTTTCAGCTGCACTTGTGCAACCCCAGTGACTTCAGGAAAGAACGGAAAAGAGTTTTACTATCATCTTCCATACGCAAGCAGGACAACCCTACAGAGAGTCTTTAGACATTAATCATTCAAAGTTGCCGATACTGCATCTT
>JAVSBS010012779.1:107973-145178 GCA_033124195.1 Coracias cyanogaster | reverse complement strand
CTGTCTTCTCCTGGCTAAATGAGGCATTCCACTGCACAGGTGAAAAAAGGGGAAAAAAATTAAAATTTATGGCTGAGCTCAGAGTTGCATCTATTTTCAAGTCCTCTTTGAAAAGGCAAGTTCTTCCAGTTTCACTGCCTCCCATGATTAGACTGTGTTCACCATAGTATACGTGCTTTTTTGATACAACTGCCTCTTGTGGAAGAATACAACTAATTGTGCTGGTTTGACTTCTAAAGCATAAATCTAACAGCTGTGTTTCCGACCACAGAGATCACTCCCCTTTCCCTGAACACCAGCCCCTTGCAGGAATCAAAAAGCTCATGATTTCTAAGCTTCCTGTAAGATCTTTTCTAAAAACCACAATTATTCCCAGTCCATAGGTTTCTGCTGGTGGTAGTTTACACGCTTGTATTTTTATGAAGAGAGAATAAATAAAAAAGTCCTTCTAGCCTACAAAGTTAACACCAAAATGATCATGTTGATGCAATGACAGAGCACTGGAGGGAATAACTCCCTTCCAGCCTCCACCCCCTTCCTAAGCCCACTGCTAACCTGGACCACCATCGAATCCTCCACTCAAGTCCCTCAGCAGAACTTCAC
Organism: Coracias cyanogaster; assembly: GCA_033124195.1. Taxonomy (NCBI): domain Eukaryota; kingdom Metazoa; phylum Chordata; class Aves; order Coraciiformes; family Coraciidae; genus Coracias; species Coracias cyanogaster. The sequence continues at coordinate 144,575 of JAVSBS010012779.1, read as the reverse complement.
CCATGCGCTGCCAACATTGCCAAAACAAACCACCCAAACAAACTGGCGCAATGCCACTACGAGCATGTATTTAATTATACAAATAGATCTTTAGTGAGCAGAGCTCTTGAATCAAAAAGTCTTGAGTTGCCAACAGAAAACAGACTTTCCTAAAAAAAAAAATAATAATCACATAATCTAGCCCCAGTAGGACAAAAACATTCCTGCTAAACATGTCTTGCTGCAGAGACTTAAGACGCAAAGCTGCTGAAAGGCGGAATATCAGTTTCACACTAAGCTGTTAATGGCCAAAAGACTTGTGCATGTGCATAACCATGCACCGAAGATGCTGACCTGCTCGTCTAGAAAGTTCAGCAGATCTTTAATTGTGTGCAGGCCTGGGTTTAAGATATTTTTCATTATTGAGTGTGAGACTAATGTGTTCAAAGGGTTACTTCACAGTGTTTCTGCACATGGAGTGTCTATGCTCTGTCATAACATCTTGTCTGAAAGACAGGACTCCATACCTCAGAGAAAGATAATGTTTGTAGAGATGCAAAGAAAACTTAGTTCAAAGCTGTGAAAAGAGAAACAAAAATAAGCTTCCCAGGGAACTTGCCTCCTGCTGGTTAGTTACCAGACATAAATATATTTGTTTCAATTCCCCCCCACCCCCAAAAGTACATTTTTAAAGAGTCAGAGAATGTCCAAAAATCTGGCATGACTTTATCAGAGTAGTAACACCAGATACATTGGTGGGAAAAAGTTGCATGCATGATTTATGAGTGCTTTGAGGAGAGCTCCAGTGCGGAGCAGCACAAAGGAGTATGCTGAAGGTCAAGCACCACTGGAGAGGGTAGAGGTTGCTACGGGCAAATGTTGAAAAAAATCAAACAGAGGCTAACAATTGTGAATGGCAACCTTTCGGGCAAGCAATGTCCCAAGGATCAATTTGAGGACTGATTTTGCCACCTTCAAAATTAACAGGGAGGAGGAGGAGGAGGGAAATGTGGCCTCCAGCTCATTCTCCAAAGGGACTGAAACCAGGACAGAGCAGTAATTGATTTTCAACAAGAGAGCCAAAGAGTCAGAAGAAGGCAGTTCACATCCCGGGTGGACACATAAATTAAAATCCACTTGCTGTGGAGCACGCTGTAAAAAAGTACACACACAGAGATGAAAAATGTGCTCTGTATACTTTTGGTGGATTCATTTCTGAGGTCCTCAGCATGTTTCCTGAAAGCAAACCACGGCCGGGTGAGCCTGGGATGTATACAAGGTCTCGAGGGACCGATAAGGCTGTAAGTGTGTGGTTAGCTTGCAGACCAGCATTCCCGAAATAAGCAGCAGGAAAGCAGCTGGGCTTTGCGGATACTGCCATCTCATACGACAGATCTCCAACAAACTGCTGCTGGTTTTTTGCTGGTTTTCCTCCGTTCTTCCATGCTTACAAATGGCTAACCAACCACCTTCCAAACACTGCACATTGCTGCTAAGGACTAGAGGCTGTACTTCAGCCTCCTTTTCTGTTCTTCTCTCTGGCAGGCAGTGCCCGAGGTGATGATGAGTCCTTTATTTGGCACTATGGCCATTGCAATTAGATTACAGGCACCAGCTCAGTGCATATAAATTACAGAACAGCCCTGGGGTGCCTGAATGTCTTTCAGTCACAGCCAGCCTGTGCTAGAACGGAGCTAGGATTTATTAGTCAGCAGTTTCGATCCCCGGACCTCAGAGATTTCAGCCTGAAATTCTCCGAGGCACACGAGAAGGCGTGTTCAACATCATCACTGTTTGCTCCGTGGCAGAGCCCAAAGAAATCCACTGATGGAAGCAGTATTTTGGCATGGGAATTCCCAATTCTACTCTGTTCCCTGCCACAGCTTTGTTGCATCACATCATCATTTCATTACTGGGTGTTTGGTTTGGACATAAAGGTCTTGGTGATAATATTACACTGTCCAAGAGCATTTTGAAGAATAATCAAAGTTTGCTCAGCAGCTTGAAAATGGTAAATTGTTTAAGACAAAGTAACTGCTTAATGTCACGTATAAGGTAGCCAGGAACCATGTGGTGAGATAGAGAGATTGAGAGAGACAGACAAGTAAATAAATACATGATGTGCTCTCAAATCTCTGCATTAGAGTCTGAGTTTTAGCTGATCTGGAGGACTGCTGTTCCACTTACCTTTGCAATCTGCACACACCAGTTGAGAAGGTACTGGGAGCCAATGTTGTCCTTGTGCTCTCGGATGTAGTCAAGGAGGCAGCCGTAAGGCATCAGCTGTGTGATGAGCTGAACGGTAGAAGTGAGGCAGATTCCCAACAAGCGGCACACATGAGGATTGTCAACGCTAGCCATCACGTAAGCTTCCTGAGATGAAAAAAAATAAAAGCAACGTGAGACACTCTCTTTGGGCTGACAGAAATGTTTGGAGGCAGTATAAAATAAGTTGGTCCTTTAAGAGGCTGCCAAAATACCATATACAAAATCTGTGCCCTGTACCACATACAAAATACTTGTATTTCCCACTCTGTGGGCCAAGTTTTTATTTCCACTTGGTGGAAGGTCCAGACTTGGCATGCTGCAGCATCACTGAAATGCTGCAGAAGAGCCAGTTTTCCACTACTGGTACATCAAGCAAACATGGGACATGTTTGGAGGACAAAACTTATGGGTCGAGGAGGAATTAATATTGAACATCAAATGGAATCTGACGGGATTTCATAATTTTGAGCACCTAATTGCCAGGGCAATATATCTTGTGAACACGTGTCATACAGCTTTTTTCTCTCCACAAATCTTTTCACAAGAATGATTGGAAATCAGTACTTTTGAGACCTCTGTTCCTCTGCCAGGGTTAGTAGTAACCCAGAAAGTGTAAAGTTGTCACATAGGATGGGGCTGACTGACTTTTAAGAGACAAGGCTTCTTTGACCATGTTGTTCTTCAGTCCATGTCAAACCAAACAGGTTAATAATCAGTTTTCCTCTTCAGAAGTCTCAATACATGTCTTACTTTAAGCAACACCGGTGAATATACTGTTCCCAAATGGAAAAGCTGTTTTAGACCCACATAGAAATGTAATCAATTCCAGAAAGGTACTTACAATGTAGGAGCTTAAGTATAATAAACACTGTGGTAAACTGGAATTTTGGGTTTGAGTTTCATACACATGTGAAAAACTCTCCTTTCAAGCCTGGGTTCACCCTATGCAGCTTTAGGAATCTAAGGTACCCAAGATACCCCTTTCTCTTCCTTTGCTCTTCTGTAGGAAGGGAGAGGCCCCTTCAAAGGGGCTCCAGACACAGTGAATACATCTTTTAACAAGGCCACAGGGTAAAAACTCCTGGCTTCATATTTTTTGCCTGCAAAAACTACTGATGGATTTAAATGTGAGATCTGTATTTATACTGACATCCACCGTCAAGTGCAAGCTTAAAGAACGGATTCCAATAGGGGGAAAAAAATAGAGTAGAAGTTGTATTTTTTAAAATTAACTTTGCATCCGATTTACAGTATTTCACTTCCAGACATTTTTTAAGCCATTTGATGGAAAATCAACACAACAGGAAACAAAAGGGCATTTTTCCTTGCAATGAGCTTTTAGGTCAGCTTCTTAACACAGCACCTGGAGTGACACCAACTAATCATCCCTTGGCAATTCAACATTAGGTTAGCAGCCCCCCAAAGCCTAAAGTAATAGTCAGACCACTATTGTGGCAGGGAAAGGGGCAAATCTGCCCTTTCTAAGAGTTTAGGCAATGAAATACCATAGCACTTTACTCATCATCTAACAAGCTTTCCACAGAAGTCACATAGCTGTGTAGCTGGTAAGAACTATTATTAAATAAAGTTACTGCAGCAATGACGTTCAAGAAATAAGCAACCCCAATACTTAAGCAATACTTCTGGCCTTGGTATTGTTGTTTTCTTCTGAGGTGCTAATTCTGATTCAGCATCCTTGCTTCGGAGCCTCTGGAATTAAAAGTGGTCTGCAGGACGCCATATCAAAGAACTCTGGCAGAACCGGGTAAGGGTTCCTCAACCTACTGCAGGATGTGAGCAAGGCATTGAAAAGCAACCCTCTGTCAAGGCTAACACTGATATTGTAGGCTAGACCGAGGAGAGAGAAAGCAAGAATACAAGCTATTCAATTACGTAGATATTTGTGGCAGTGTTTTTTCAAAAACCTTGCAAATCCACTAGATGATGCTCAGATGTAAGTAGAGACCGAAACATGCTGTATCTCCCTTGGCTTCCAAACGGAGCCATCATATCGATGAAGAGTGTCTGTTCCTTTCCGTGCTTCCTGTTGGGATTCGGATCCATATTGTACTCATTTCAGCATTGTGGGGGGGCAGAATCTGCAGAGCTGGAGCTGTTCTCACTGCCCATCTGCTGCGCAGCCCGTGTGGGCTGACCCGGCAGCTGAGAACTGGGATGCTGAAAGAACTGGGGTGGGTGTATGGGGCGCAGAGCTTTCAGAGAGTGTCCAAGCGTTGATGCTGCAAGTTACATTTCATACCGCAAAGTAAAATAGGCCATCGTCTCCTTGCAGGGAGCAGAAGGGAGCTATTGTGCGGTCGTGGATCCCTCTAAGTAGCCCAAGACATTAAAGTGGGCCTTTGTTTCAACTGTTTATCTTGGAAATCTCTGCGGTACGCTCTGACCTGCTCCAAGTATGCTTGGTATTCAACAACAGTCTTCCGAATTAGCCCTACCCTAATAAAGCTAGCGGGAGCTCGCCTGGATTATATGAGCTAAAGCTGTGGCGCTTGTTCTATACCTATGTATTTCTGTAAGACAAGTCATCTTTAATTGGACATTATTATCTCCGATGTTCCAGTGACCTTGAAAAGTTGGTTGTGTAGCAAAAATCTGTTTTGAGAGGAGCTTCTGGAGTCATTCCTCTGACATCTTTCACTGGTTAGGATTTTTTAAATTTTCCTCTGAAATATGGAATGAATTCCAGCAACCAGATCATCTGAAAAATGAGCAGGACTGAACAAAGCAAGAGCTTTTTCTTAAGCATCCCAATTCAAAAGGAAAAGAAAAGATAATATGGGAATAGGCCACAGAAACCTTGAAAAGGGAAAGTACTTTGATATCACTGAAGAGTTTGGCGTAGAGTAGTGGTGTAGTGTGGCTGTCTTGATCTGCAGGATGCAGTACTGTAGGCTCATTCATTAACCCTTCCTTCCACGTACAGGAATTTACTGCAGTTAAGCCCAAAGCACCCTTTGTGAAGACTGTGTTATGCTTCTTACCACTGTGAAGCGGGAAATGTGGGACAGAGCTCAGGGCAGGCAGCTGTGCAGCATTTTTGCCAGCTCCTCAACGCGGGGACCGCGGCCTGCCCGCAGGCAGGCAAGGGGCAAGGACCTGGGGAATGGCTGAGACTGGTCTGGAGTCTGACTAAACTAAAATCAGGATGAATATTCCTTCATATATGGATCCTGAGATGGAGCACCTACTCTTGTGCATTGCTGCAATACGCATATCAAATAATCTCTTGAAGTAATGAATGGGAATAACACTGTTTATTCTGAGTGACTGGAAAAACCCAGTGTGCTTTATTGTCATCATCAGTAGCGCAGGTGATGGTTTCTTCACACGCATTCATCCTGACACTTTGCACTATGGCTTTTTGTTACAATCTTCACCAGCCTGAACCATTTGAGATGAGCCTTCCTACCCAAGGTGTCCTTTGCAGGCCAAAGATGGATTCATTTTTATCTTTTTTTTTTTTAATTTCCTGCTAAAGCAGTTCAGTTCCTATCGAAACAAAAACATTCCACAGGTTCTTCCACGGCTGAAAGATTTCTGTTTGATTAACACCACCACTTCCACACAAACAGGCTGTCCCAAGCTGTGGGCCTGCTCTTCACATGTCCTTTTGGGATGCACCAGGAATGTGCACCCTGTCCCTGCAAACAAGCACTTGATTGATGAGCTCCTGCCAAATCCAGGCTTCCAACCTATGCTTTCTAGAGGCACACTCACGTGAATATGGTAAGGAGAAGCTTAAAGTCTTAATCTGTACCAAATTCACTGTGTTGCTTGGGGCACCCCTGGGCTGACCAGTCCTGCAGAGTGACCCAGCAGGCTCCAGCTCAGGGCTCAAAGGGCTGAACAGGGCACACACGCCCCCCAGCTCTTGCTGCTGAGGACTGAACCACAGTACAGGAACGCTGAACTGAAGTTACAGTGAACATCTGAGTGCTCCTCTTTGCAATCACCATTTTCCTCTCCTTGTATATAAATACATCTATGCCCTGTGTGTTCCATGGCTTCAGATCTAGCTCACATTTTTAGCTATTTCAAGCTCAAGGAACTTTGTATTTAGGACTGTGGCTCACCCATTGTAAACACATATTTATAAGCTCCTGAATTGGTATCCCATAGCCTTTTTCCATGCTTTCTGAAGTGATGTGCTATATCCAAGCAAAAAAAGTAAAATTCCCGTGCCTCTTTCAGGAAGCAAGATAATTTCTTGCTGTTTATGGCAAAGAAATCAGACAGCTGGGATTTTTTTTTTCCCCTTTTGGATTTACAGTTAATTTAATCCTATGTAACCAAGCAACTAACTTATGGCAATATGCAGTGTCAGGATTCAAAAATCATTAGAACTGTTGTTATTGGCTTTAGTTGTACTGCTGTTATGGTGATGAATGCCACAGTTTAAGGTCTGAAGCACCAGGATAAAGAAAACAGAATTAGCTGTAAATGTATGGTCCTGACCTCTGCTTAGGGGCTACTCCACGAGTAGAACATCAGTATTTGGACTGCAAGCACGGCTCATAGGAGACACAAAAGCACTTCACAGACTGGCCTACAAAGCCCAGTATTTCTAGATGGAGAATTCAATTTGAGGTGCAAAATATTTTAACCCACCCCAAATCCTGAAATCCTTTTACTTGTTACAGAGGAAAATCCAGGCCACTGATAACCTGACAAAACAAACATGATGACTTACATCAAGTATTTCCTTGTTGGCTTTTGGTGATGTAGCCTCTCTCAACTCTTTGATAGCGACAGGAATTTTAACCTTCTCCCCTTCTGGGATCCAAAGTCCCTACCAAAAAGAAGTACAAAGAGTTACTCGGTCTCATATCTAACAGGTTAACTCTCACAATTACATATACATTTTACATCATCTGAGTAGACTTAAATATTTTGAACAATGTCAAGACATGGCAGACCACAAAAATATGCAAAACCAAAATCCCGTCATGGAGTGAGTGCTATTTCTCTTTCAGCCACCTCTACCATATTTCTCTGAAAAACCATGTTCATTACCATCCTTGTATAAATAGCCCAAGAGATGCATAAAGAGCGACTTTTGCACACGGAAATCTAATTAATTAGTACATCACTGCAACTGCATGTGCAAAACCTCACTACTGCCCATTTATAAATCATGGGATGAAAACAACCGGCATTTTCTCATGAAAACAAGATGGCATCTACACTGTACAAATAATCCAGTCATAAATATATTCAGTGGCAGGCAGGTTTACATCTGACTGGTTCAATGCTCTATATCTATACTGTCAGGAGGCCATTTAGGTGGCAGGTGGATGGTGTGGTACTGTGAGGACGCTCTGAACTATCCAGCAACGTAGGTTCGTATTTTCAGAGGTCAACGGGGTTTGTGTTCCTGAAGTTCCTAGCCACAGCTGGAAGCCTGCTTCAGAATATCGTGCTTTATGAAGAGATATATGAATCTGTATTTCAGTACTACTGGCAAAGTCTGAGACATCTATTATGAATAAAAGGAGAAGGACAGAAAAGTGGAACTTGGTGAAGAAGAAACACAGAGGATAAACAAACACCAAGAGAAGAAATACCTTGTGGACCTACATAAATGAAGATGCTTAGGTATTTCCACACATTTGAGTCAGTTCTAATGAAAAGTGATTGATAATTATAAAAACAAGACCCCCAGACCACAGAAAAATGGCTTAGCACAGAGCTGACAAAGTGCATGTCTTTTTTCCTCATATTCACAACGGGGTGTATTTGGCTGCGGTAGTTTTTAAGTCGAGATCTTTGTCCTTCAGGTTCAGCAGTATGGTTTTGGCAACATCTTCTGTAAAACTTCCCATGTTACCCGATTCTTAATGCAATTAATTATGATTGAGTCATCTCTCAACCATTCAGTATATACACGTTAAAAAAAAAGTCTACACAATGATCGCAACTCCCAGTTCATGCTTTCTTTGGGTGGATTCTCTATGAAGGAGCAAGATGAAAAGGCCAAGTGAAAGCCTACCTTATAAACGGTGCCAAAAGCTCCAGAGCCTAAAACTTTGACCTTCTTAAATTCTGTTTCCTTTAAAATTCTCAGATGAGCTTGGTTTGGTGCCTCCCCACTGGGTGTCAGTGGTTCAACAAGCTGGTGCAGAGAGAAGACGACATTAGAAGGATATACACTCTAGGAGGACAGCAAGCAGCACACTTTGGGGAAGCAAATAAAACCTTCCTTTACAATAATGAACATTTCGATCCACATGAAGTTTACAGGAGGACAGGTCGACTCTGGCTTGCAGCAGAAAGCATCTAAAGTTGCTCCAAATTTCAGAGGTAAAATCAATCAGAGTGGTGACTGCCGTTTTGAAGGAGAATGATGAAGGCTTTGACTTCAAAGCCTTAAAGCATGTAGCATGAAGAACAATTTAATTACCCCAGAGCCTAAAGAAGATTTCTTTTTTTTGAACTTGTGGATGAATTATGAAATGTTTTACATCATGGGCAAGAATCACCCACAACCTTTCAGGTCTGCTCTTGTTTAACTGGATGAAATTACCATGGTGCCAGTGGCTTCCCCAGACCACAAGGTTTACAAGCAGCAATTGAAACTCTCAAAGTGATTCTTTTCTCAGTAAAAAAGATGTTGAACTGACTATCAATATTTTTAAAATGTGATCTAAACCGTATTGCAAACAGCAGTAATAACCTCCAAACAGAGATATTTAACAGTTTTTTGATGCATAAGTCAGCTTTTTCCCTTAGTGCTTTTTCTTCTTCCTTTCCTTTGAATAAAACCATATTTAGTTAGATACAATCTGATTTTAGCAGGCCAGCAACCTTGCTGTTGTGATGGAATATCCTCATCGTGAGGAGTCCAGAGGGTACAATATGAGCTAAGCACAAACTGAACTCTAGTATGACAACTGTAGAATACAGGGGTGTGTAAAATATTGTTGGGTAGTGCATTAAAAAGCAGGACAGCTTTTTTTTTTTTTTAAGGATTTTAGCAGCTGATTCTTCAAAGCTGGCAAGCGCAGAGGGAAGCTGCAACTGGGCTTCTAGAAGAATGATAAATAAAATTTGCTAATTATTTACTAGGATTTGACTAGAAGAAGGATAATCTTAAAAGAACAGCTTTAATCCATGAATTTTCCTATTTTATACGTGAGGTACCCAGAGGGTGACGTTGTAATGCACACAAAACCATGCAGAAAACAAAAAGAAGTGTAGAAATCTTGTTCATACCCAACAGGGTGAATGATTCACTTTGATGGCTTTGTGGGTTTTTTAGGCTAAAAACAAAACCAAAGACAAGACACAAACATTTCCCCAATTCCTTTCTCTCTTCTCCTTTCTCTCTCATTTTTTTGCAGGATCAGACATACGTCTGATCAAGGGGTGAAAATTTTCTAAAGCACCCAAGTTGCCGCAGCAGCCTCAAGGCTTGTCTGGAGGGAGAAACAATTTGAGGCTGTGGGTCTACACAGCAAGGTGGTACAGATCAACAAACACATTGCACCTCACCCTGAAGGCATAGTTTTTTCCAAGTAGACAATCTCCATGGTTTTCACTGGGATTTAGACATCTAAATCCCCTAAAGCTTTTGAAAATTATATCCAGAGGGATCAGACCTGAGATTAAGTGAGAAGATGTTAGGTGCACGCCGCCTCTTTTCCAGCTAGCACGGCAGATGCCGTGTTTGCCACCCCAAGGGCTTGTGGAGTTACAAGGCAGATGCAAGGTGCTTTAATTCTCTGGTATGAGGGGGCTGGCACCCATTGCCTGCACCCCGGTAAAGCAGCCAGTATTGCGGCTGTGCCAGCAGCCCTCACCTCCCTCTCCTGCAGCAGCCGGCGCAGGGTCCGCTTTCTGACGATGTGCCGCCTCCGCAAGTAAAGGCCGATGCCCAAGCCGACCACCACCAGGCACAGGAGACCTCCGACGACGCCAGCTGCAATAGATGGGATTTTGGAGCTGCAAGACAGGAGGGGATGCAGAAAGGGAAAAAAAGGCTTAGGTGTGAGGTTTTAAAAAAACCCTACAGAGGTTGCATGGAGCCTTAGGTTGACCAAACACATGCTCTGGATATCCAGATAAGCCTCTTTGACATTTCAGGTATCTTGGGCATCTCTGTTTTTAAGTTTCTCATCCAGTAGCCTGCTCAAAATCTTCACTCATCTCTCAAACTCACAACTGGAGCTGATGCTCGTAGCTTGAGGAGGTTTCTCCTCCCTTTGACAAACCCACCAAGCACATGAGCTTCAAATCTGTGATGCCTGTATGTGCCAGGCATGGGCAGCTCACATGAGAACAGATACATGAACCACGTGGAGAGAAGGTGTTATCAAGAAGGTATACGCAGCTGTGATACCAGCAGTGACATCACACCATCATTGAGGGGGCCATGCTGTAAGGGTCATGATGAACTTCAGATCATTGGCCCTCCTCCCCAAGTACAAATGCCTGAGGCCAGGTAATGTGTGAACCATCCCCATTGCACATACAGATTGCTGCCTCTTTACTAGAGCCTGGGTCATTTCAAATTTAAGTTGAAAAGAAAAACTTGTTGTCTGAGGTTGTTTTTTAGTCTGTACTTAGAGATCCCCCACGGCTCTTTCTAAGTTGCCCCAGGGATTAGCATTAAATAAAGTCAGTTTTTAACAGTACTTCTAGGCTGGATTTGTCTTGCTATAGGATGACTTTGTGGCCATCAACTAAATCCCTTTCTCTTAGTCAGAGAAGCCTGTTTGCTTGTTGCATGACTTTGAGCAAGTCAGGAGGCCAAACAGTGCAAGGTAAGATCTAACGTGAATAATGAATGTCCATCTGTGTAGAGAGTGGCTGGAGATGTACAGATCACAGGGCTGGAAAATACCCCCGGCTCTCTGAGATGAATCCCCTGTAATGCAGGTAACCATATCAATCCTAAATATATCTCTCTCTGCCACTAGCCCTTACTTCTTTCTTTTTCCAGCTCCTCCTTTTGTCTTCAGTAATAGATCCCATGTATCACCTTACAAACAAGCTAAGCAGAACAAGGTTTTGGAGTTTTGCGCCAGTAGGAATATTTCTCAGTTCTTCAAATCATTTTTATAGGTTGGACCTTGTTCTAATCTGTCACTTCCCTGTATGGAGCTGAAGACTTAACTTTAGTCCCAGCCTTGCAGTGTCCAGGATGGAAATGTAAACAAAAGTGCATTCTTTCCAGCTCTGCCGTTAATTGTAGCAGATTAAATACTCACCCATTTGGACAGCCTTCAAGACCTGGCCCTTTGCACCTGTAAAAACAAATGAACGTTACAAACATATTAGCTCTGGCACACATACTTCTATAATTCCAACTAAGAGCGCTACTGACTGAAAAGTTGGTGTTTCAGAGCAGTCCAAGTATTAACATAGGAATTTGTAATAGTCCTACACTCTATTAAATATCAGTCAATGGCCTTGCTCCAAAATCTTTATCTAAAGGCATCGTTCTGCCGCATTCTCAGTTCAAATAACATTTTAAAACAACTTTCTAGGACACAGATACCAAAATTCAAATGGACATGGATTTGCAGGCTCCATGTGGACATCTGCATTAGCACAGAAGCTCAGGGCTGACCTTGGAGGAGGACAGAAGTAGCCTCTCCCCTGCACAAGGGCAGAAAGCCACACATGCCTGCAGTGTCACTGCACACTCTCCAGCATAATCCTTGTTTCCCAATAAGTAAAAGATTCCAATTTCCCGACTTTCTATTGCAATGGAAAACATGGGTAGTGGACACACGCTCCCATCAGAAAACAGGATCTGACAGCACTCCCTTCGGCTATACTCTGTTAGTATGTGTCCATGATATTTGTCTTTCAGAATCTAAGGTCTTACGTTACTGGTAATGTAAACAGGTACAACAGTTATGCAGAGAGCCAGAAACTCTACTAGCAAGTCATTCACCCTCCATTTGAGTTTAAAATGTCTGCAATTCGTTTTGGCAGCCCAATGCAAAAAACAACACGGATGAAAACACAGTGGCTGCATTCACTTGATGGTCTAACGGGCATGACAGGCACTGTGCATTCCGCAAGCACCGCTGGGCTACAAGATGTATGCTCTTCATGGGAATTGTGGTCTTTGTGGTGTCTACCAAGGAAGAAGAGCATTACAGAGAGGGTTACATCACCTCTGAAAAACAGAGCACAGCAAGGAGAAAAGTCCAGTTTGTGGTATCTGCTCCCTGCGCTGACTTAAAGAAAAAGGATCATCCCAAAACAACTGCACAGGAGGTCAAATAAGGGGTAAGGAGTGAGCCTGTGCCAGGAAAACTGCTCTGAATTCCTTCTCACTGAGAGGAACCAGAAAAATTTCAAAATGGCAGGTGGAGTTGCAGATCTTATCTCATAACTTGATCTAGGTCTGGGGGAGGAAGAGGTGAAGCAACTACTCATTTTATTGGGTTTTTATTTGTTTGTTTGTTTTCATTACTCTGATCTTCCCTCATGTGTTTGCTTTGTTTCTGGGCCAACACAGTGCTCCAAGATGCAGCATCTGGAAGGTCTTGTGAGTTCACTGGGCTCCCATGCAAGAATGTGCATCCTAGTGTCCAGGACACGCTGGAAGTGCTGCGCATACTGGTTCCTGGATCTCGGGCGTCCAGCTTTGTTAGTGTTCTCTGTCTGCCTACGGTTCGGTTTGTTTGCTCAGTTGTGTAACTAAGCACTGAGAGGCTGCACGTGCAGAGCAGACTCACGAGCTTGCTGACAGTCACAGGAGCTGTATCTCACTTTGCACTGGGCTTCTGTCTTTGGGTGCTCAACAGAAATCTGATCTAGGACCCAAGACCACATCCTACCATGCTCTATCTACCACCTGGGTGTGAATTTCTACCTGCTAATACAACTAAACATGTGCAGCTTCTCCCAATAAGGATGTGAAATTAAAAGACCTCACTTTATTTCAAAATGAGATGGCAGTCCCTCAAATAATCTCTTCCTGAAAATTCTGGTTTACCATGCTACTTTATGATGGCAAGTCTGCCAGGCACTTCCTAACAGAAAAAAAAAATAAAAAATGGCTGAGGCGATAGTATCTACAGTCTGAAGAATGACCATCCAGCTCTTTTCCTACATCAGAAAGTAGAAGCAGAAGAACTGTATGTTTTCATTTGCTCCCCTCTTTTAAAAAATTATTTCCCACAGAAATCCAGCAATATCAAGTCTGGTGGGATAAAATAAAAAGGTGTTTGGGAAGAAAATGACAGAGCAGCTTGTGCTTTTCAAATCCCCTGTGATTTTCAGATTCATTTCACAAGTCAAAGAAGAAACAAATCCTATGACAAATATCCATCCAGGACTACATATAACTATCTTTCTTAATGTGGAATTTTATAATGACACACAACATAAGTAATCCAGGTTTTATAGAATCTAAACAATCACTTTTTCCATTCCTGAATTGTTTTTCTTCTGCTTACAGAAACCAAAATGAGAAATGTGATCTTGTCTTATGAATTGCCTCAAAATCTTATGGATATATCAGATGGAATCTAGCAGTGGTTGCAGTCTCTGAAATATTTCTCTACTTACTGGAAAATTAGTGCTCTGTTCAGCTCCTGAGAACTATTGCATTCTGAGCTCAGCATTTCATCTCTCTATGTAAATGTTACTTGTCCCACTGCAGACACAGCTTGTTATGTCCCAAATCCATCAAGATTTGAACAACTTTCTCCTCAACTCATAGTTTCTAATTTGACGTTGCTGTGTTTTATGGCCTTTCGGAGGGGACTCACACTATAACAGCCTGTTACTTCACAGTCATAAAAGAAATGGAAAACCATTGGGCTTTTCAAAGCCTCACAAGAACTTCCTTCTGCCCTTTCTTTCTCATTAACCTTCAGAGTGTGACAAAGGCATCACAATTGTGCTGTGCTGCTGCAACCTTCCCTTTTGGACTCCCAGCTGCTTTTTCATGCCCCACTGAAATCCCTGGCATTTAACATGAAGACTGGTGAGACATGTAGTGTTGGTAGCGACTGGGGAGGCAGGACATATCAGCCAGAGCTAACAACAGTGGTGACTTCTCCTCCTTGCTCTTCCACCCCAGTGGCCGTGGCTGAATTTAATTCCTGTACTCTGGGAGAGTGGCAAGGGAAAACCAATGCTGAGCAGGTTAATTAAGCTGGTGTGTGCCATTAGCTGCTAGAGGCATAAATGGGGTAATTCCAGGGCTTTTGAGATGTTGCTCTCTTTAGCAGAGTGTATTTTCTCAGCTGTACTAGAGGCAGAGCAGAAGGAAGCTTGTGTACAAAATCCCCAAGAGATTACAGGAGAAATGGGAGAGAAGGGGTCTTTTGGGCTGAGCAGGGGAAAGCTCCCCTCACTCCATTTTCTAACGAAGGCTGAAAAATGGACTCAGCAAAGAAAATGAGACAAGGTTCTCCACAGAGATACAAAAGAAGCGATGCATTACCAGTAAGCACACCTAAAGTACAAAACAAGTTTTGACAAAGCTTAGTTGGGAAGAGAAGTCCTCTTTACTTGCAGCTTCTTCAAATAAGGAAGAATAGAGCCAGATCCTGGAAACCCTTACTTGTATGACTACTGGAGTCAGCATACTTAATCATGCTGATAAGATTTTGTGGGCTCTAGACGTGAAATTGGACAGGGCCAGAAATAAAGTTGTTGTTTCTTGTCATGCAGAAATTGCTGAGATAGTGGTTTCTAAGGATGCAAAAACTTTGTGAGACAGATGTTTTCCACCCACTGCTGAACAGATCCCATTCCCACAGCACAACGAGGGAAAGGCGTGAAGAGAAGTAAGTGGCATTACTGATTGATTGCCTTCACGGGGACAATGCTGCGCCAGACTGCACGTTCCCAGATTATGCCTCTGACACTGGCTCCCTACCCATCGATGCCGCTGGCCTCAGATGTCCCATCTGTAAAGCAAGAATAGTAACACTTCCTTCTCTTAGTTCTCTTGAGCCCTTCAGTGATATCGCCTATTTCTTCTTCCACATTTGGGCAGCAACTTGAACAGGGCCATTAAGCATGCCCACAATACAACTGTGGCAAACTTAGCCCGGTTTTTTCATGTAAGACACTAAATTGATACCACTTTTTATGTTCTGCCTTAATAACACAGGGCCAAATGCACCAAGCCATATGTTGGGTACCCTCAACTTAAAAAATTGTCTCCTTCTCCTACCCTCATTACCTGCCAGACACTTGTGGTACATCATCCACTGTTAAAGCCAGGCAGGAATTGCCTTTTCTGATGAAGACTGATCTGAGGACTCGCACACAAAAAAGCCACTATGTGGCTTGTTGCTTTCACGTCTGGCAGATCATGTTCTTCAAGTTTGCATTCATTCGAGTCTAGTGTTTGATCTCACTACCGAGGCTGCACAGCGGCAAGTCTTGTTCAGATGCGGATACCCATTACGCTGCTCCAGTAATCAGCCACATTTCCAGTTGGCCAGTTAGAAGAAGGATATTGGATCACCATGGCCAGTTCCTATCAGTAGGGACTGCTGAGGTCATTAATAAAGAGCAGTTATTAAGATCCCTTTTCAACTGAGATAATTTGTTCTCAGGCACGTGCTGAGAAGCCTTGCCTGTGAGAGTAAACACAGTGGGTATTCTGTAAGTCATGGCAAACCCACATAGCTCTTCCCACTACCATCTAAAAACCAGAGCACGGAAGTCCCTATGAGCATTAGGAAGGGCTATTACTTGCTGGTTTAACCCTTCATCTCCTTTTCTCCATGAAGGTGGAGGCCTGGGCACTCTGCTCTTTAATGACCTGGCAGTTGAATTCACTAATATGCAATGGGATGATGGTTGGTCTGAATATGTTGTAACATCTCTCTTGCAACATGTATAACAGGCATATTACAGAAGGATTTTGGATCAGACAGACCTGCAGGGTACAGGGCAGGGGCCTGTGAAGGAAAAGACACCAAATGTGGGCTGTTTTTTGCTCTGAAAGTATCACAGTCCAAAAATCAAGTCTTAACCCCTAAAACCTTTTACTGTCCATGTGGTGTTCTTTGCAGGTCAGACACCAGGAGAGCAGATACTTATAGAATCATAGAATCATTATGGTTGGAAAGGACCACCAGGATCATCAAGTCCAACCTTCACCCTATCACTAGACCACAGCCTCAAGTGCTACACCTACTTGTTTTTTAAACACCTCCAGGGATGGTGACTCCACCATCAGGGAGGTTAAATACAGTTCAATTCACAGCTCATTATGGTGGCAGTTTAAGCATGTCCCCAAATGAGGACAAAAATGGTTCAAACAGATCAGGTTTGCTGTGATGCCCATTAATAAACCATACTGAGGAGGCAAGCAAGGCTTTAAACTGAGACCAAGTGCTAGCATATGGAAAGATGGAAAAAGGAAAAATCGCTGTGCTACCCACATTGGGACTTCCCTCCTAAAAAATGGAAAGTGCAGAGAAAAATGGGCCCCGAGAGCACAGCATCCACCAGATGTCACTGATGTTCCTCCCCAAACCAGAGGACCCAGCACCAAGGCAGGTGGGGAAAAAAAAAATGCATTACTGGTGGGTGAGTCCTGTAAAATTCCAGGAAGTTTCCTATTTAAATCAACAAACAAACCTGTCTCAAACCCTGTAAAACATTTTTATCTTTTTTTTTTTTTTTTGTCTTCTGTGTACAGACAAAGTGCCACTGAACTTCCCCTATTTACAAAGTCTGCTGCACTCTGCTTATATTACCTGTGTCCTCTTGCTCCCTCTTTCTCCTTCTTGGTGGTTTGAAACGGGACCATCAGGAAGACAAAGAGCTCAAGATGAGCTGTTCCCCTATTTTTTTTTTCCCCTCTGTCTCCACTCAGTTCAAGGTTTAACTCACCCCCGGGTACAGTTTGGATGGCAGAGCTGGCAAACAGCATTCCCGTCAGCGTATTTCCAGACCAGGGTGTCATTCTCACCCAGAACCCCTGCTGGGCAGGACTTCACGCAGTGGGGGCCATCTATAAAATGGGCACACTTCATGCAATTGTCAGGGCCCTGCAAAGAGAAACAGCTTATTAGGCCCTTACATCAGCCTATTTAGCAAGAAATTCAGAAGATAAATCTAAATGCTTTCCAGTGGTGGAAGCTTTCAGCATCATCTGGTTTTATTACCTTTCTACCTGATAGTCCTGCAGGTATATGCTCTTGTAGGATAGACTGTACAGAAGGTAGTACCTAACGTTTAAAGCTAATATTTTCTTGAATTTCAGTGTTGCTGCTTCTCCCCCCCCACCTTGCCTTCTGCCTTTTTGGAAAGCTTGCATTTTCCATTAAAAATGGGAAATAATTTAACGACACCTTGATAAGGGGTAAGCTGAAAAGTAGAGGGCCCAGCTGCTGCCTGGTGCAATCTACCATCACTCGATTTAAAATGATGGGCCTGGGTCTGCTGACACCTCCCTGAAGTACTGGCCTCCAATAGTTCTTTTCCTGGTGTCTCAGCACAGGTTCTTTGTTAGGGAGAAGCAGGGGATAATGGAGGCCATGCATATTTTTTTTTTTTCACTTTGGAAAGCACTTAGTTTGTGTTTAAAGGCATTGCTTTTGGCCACTTTCAGCAGAACTGTTTTTATTCAGACTATAACAGCACCAGGAATACCCTAAATATTTTAAGGCACAGACACGAGCAATTCTGGGTCAAATTCTGCTATGGAGAAAAACCAGACCAGGTCCACAGTGGCAGTTTCAGTGGGACTACAGTAAGACATGCTACAGGAAGATTATTTTAATTACTGCAATGTCTAAGGGCCACAATAATAGAGCGATTAGTAGACGCTGGGCAAATATGGAACACGGGGTGGTCACCACCTGAAGGAGCTTATAATGTTAATAACAACCCTGAGGCCATGGTGGTCTAAGCTAGAAGGCAGGATGGAAATACTTTACATTACTGAGCAGTGACTTTTCAGACTGATGAGTACTGTGTCCAGTTCTGGGCTCCCCAGTTCAAGAAGGACAGGGAACTGCTGGAGAGGGTACAGCAAAGGGCTACAAAGATGATTAGAGGACTAGAACATCTCTCTTATGAAGAAAGATTGAGGGACTTTGGGATTTTTAGCCTAGAGAAGAGAAGACTGAGGGGGGATCTTATCAGTGCTTATCAATACTTAAGGGGTAGGTGTCAGTGATTCCCAGTGACAGGACAAGAGCTAACAGGCACAAAGTTGAACACAGGAAGTTCCATCTAAACGTGAGGAGGAACTTCTTTACTTTTGAGGGTGGCAGAGCACTGACACAGACTGCCCAGAGAGGTGGTGGAGTCTCTGTCTCTGGAGACATTTAAAACCCGCCTGGATGTGATCATGTGCAGCCTGCTTGAGGTGAACCTGCTCTGGCAGGGGAGCTGGACTAGATGATCTCCAGAGGTCCCTTCCAACCCCTAACATTCTGTGACTCTGTGATGGTGGGCAAGGGTGAAACACTCCGTGGCTGCAGAGGATGGCAAGAGGTGTTTAAAGAGTTGGGTTAAGTATCACAGAGGAGTACCTTTGATGGAAGCGGGAGATTTGATTTCAATTGCAAAAAAGAATGAGAATTAGAGTTTTACAATTAAGAGATGAGTTTGATCTGATTAAAAGGAAATAATTTCACATCATTGCCAAACTGTACATTTCAAAATTAAAGAAGAACAAAACTGAGGAAGACTCTGGATGACTAGCAAGACTACGCTCCATCGACTTTTGTAGAAAGAGCTTTTCTATGAATTTGGAATATTTAAACAAGTTTGCAAACGTGACTGTTTTGTTTGCTTCCTTTTCTTTGAACATAATTTACACCTGCAATTACTTTAACATGGGTATTTCCTGCAACTAATAGAGGAGGGAACGGGTTTTAAGTAAAAACTGCTTCCTGCATATTTTTTTGGTAATCATTTTGATCACAGTTTTATCATGGCTTTTCAAAACCCCAAAAAGCTACTGTTTTAATCCACTATTTTAATCAGTTCTTTCCCTCTGTATGTTCATGCCAACTTGGCTGGTCAGTAGCTGGGTGTTCCTGAAATCTTTGCTGCGTTATTGTACCATCACATGCATAAGTAAGCCTTTTATTTCTCCCCTGTAAATTCCTGTGACTGTGGATTACACGTATGGTGGGTCACACACACACAAAATAACACCCTGAGGTTTCCTCCCCTGTTTCTGCTCCTCTGTCCCAAGATCCTGACTTCTAACTCCCCATCTCCACTCCATCTTGGAGACAGGTAGACGAGACCTCAGGTTTATCTCAACATGGGAAACAGGCATTGATACGCGCTCGGAGGTGCAGGTTTAGAAGCTAAATCTGCTCTTACAGGTCCAGTGCAGGTTGCATTGTATGCCGTGGAGTTTTGCACAAGGCACTCGGGGTGGCAGGGGAGGCATTTGGAGTCCTTTTCAAACTCTCTCGGCTCCCTGGAAAACAACAAAAAAAGAGAAATAATTAAAAACCAGGCTGATTAGTGAGTGATAAATAGTGACTGTCTCTTTTTACTGACTTTTCACGTTGAAATAGATAGGGATGATGGTACTGAGACAGGAGGGGGTACGGGAGAACCCTCTTGGCTACACCAGTAGCACTTGCTCAGTGCAAGCAGGAGGAGGTAAGAGTACGGGAAATTTGGCTGGTGGTGAAACACATGGTACTCCAGATTGCACACTGCAAATTAGTTTACTTTCCCTTTTAAGCTAACGACAGAATATTCGCAGTGATTTCCAAAGGCTTTTAAATGGTAGTGATGCAAAGAGATCAGCAAAAAACAGTTCAAGTGATTCCAAGGCTCCAAGTAATAATTAGGAAAGTTAAACAGCAATGCACTGATAATTAAATTCATGCCCTCCCTAAAGCACACAACGAATCATTAAAATATGAAAGTTGGGAACAGATGGTTT
The DNA here is from genome assembly GCA_033124195.1 of Coracias cyanogaster. Taxonomy (NCBI): domain Eukaryota; kingdom Metazoa; phylum Chordata; class Aves; order Coraciiformes; family Coraciidae; genus Coracias; species Coracias cyanogaster. Next base: position 124,450 of record JAVSBS010012779.1, on the reverse strand, counting down.
CAATAGCAATAAAGCTGTTCCACTTCAAGTAATGGTGTTATTAATTAAACTAAATCTACCCATCATTTGACACAAAAATGCCCAGATCTGCCCTTCAGGTCATAATGGCTGCTGGAGGGAATTCACCTACAAAAAATACAGCTGCTGAACTGCAAGTTGCTAGAGAAATACAAACATCAGGGGCATCGGCACTCTGTCAAGTACTTGCTTAACACTCACGATTTTTAAAAGTCAAACTTTGGAAGACTTATTGAAAGATCTCTGTAATTTTCAGTGCTAGATGTGCCTTTCACGCCTACATCACCTGTTGAGCTGACTGAAAACCCAACCACAGACCTGACAGGCAGAATATGTTTTCAGCCTGAATGAGGTTGAAGCAATAATGTTGCCTGAAATCGCTGCTCCCAGTGCTTTTTGAATGAAAGTTCATTCTCTTTTAGCTGCAACTTTTCAACTTGCAAGGGTCAGCCGCTCATCTGAGCAAATACAAGAGTTCCTTTGCAGTAAGGAAGCCTATGGAGGAGTGAAACCCTGGCTCTGGGGATGAGCGAGCTCCCAGCGGTTGCAAATGGCTCCGTTTCTCACCCAATGTGCTTGACATGACAAGCATAGCCTGGATTTTCACCGGGGCTTTAAGCTCCTTTATGTCTTACGGGAAGGAAGAATAAGGCTTAGCCTCCTTGGCCCTCCAGACAGTCTCCTCTTGGGCTTAAGGGAATGCTTTCTCAGCAGTCAAACGCCTAAGCGATGCTGAACAGGGAAGGAGAGGTACCTCAGCTAGGTCCTGTGTTCACGCAACATTTCTGCAAAGCCAGTGAAATTCCATGCAACCAGAGAGCCTATTGTTTGCTTTCTTTCTAGCTACAACATGTTTTAAAAAAACAGAATTGCCAAATCATTGCCAAAGCCTCGAGTGCCCCTCAGACACCTTACCCTTGCAGGATGTTGCACTGTTTCACACACTCCTTCTGGCGATCGAAAAATCTGCAGGAGAAGCAATGGAAGGGTCCTGGGCCCCAGCAGCCCACGTCTGAGCACAGGGGGTCACAAACGTGCCTGGCAGCAGCTGGGAGAGAAAGAGAGACAAGCCAAGCCATGAATCAAAGCAGTAGAGCAGACAAACAGAGCACTGCCAGTGACTCCATCCTGAGCAGCCAGTTTCTCCGACCTGTTCCAAAGCCAACATCAATGGTCCCAGCAGTGTGGAAGAGGACTAATCATCCTCCTCTTAATTCCCAAATTGTGAAATAGAGAGTGACTTCTGGCCTTTTGAAACAAGAATGAGCTCCTCTGTGACAGTTCAACAGCTGTATAATAAAGCTAAACCATTACCAGCCTGAGAGAATTGGGCTTGTTCAGCCTGGAGAAGAGAAGGCTCTGGGGAGACCTTATAGAGCATTTCAGTACTTAAAGGGGACTTACAATGACCGAGGCCTGTAGTGACGGGGCAAAGGACAACAGTTTTAAACTGAAAGAGAATGGATTTAGATTGGATATAAGGAAGAAATAGTTATGATGGGTGGTGAGACACAGCAACAGGTTGCCCAGGGAAGTTGTGGGTGCTTCCTTCCTGGAAGTGTTCAAGGCCAGGCTGGATGGGGCCCTGAGCAACCTGATCTAGTGGAAGATGTCCCATGGCAGCAGGGTTGGATTAGATGATCTTTGAAGGTCCCTTCCAACCCAAACCATTTTGTGGGTTTACGATCAGTTTCCAAAATACAACAAATTCATATTCTGCAAAGAGAAGTAATTAGATTTTGACCCAGGGATGACTGCAGTCAACAGCACCATGGTTGAACAACAGCTTTGACCTTGTCAAAAAAGTCCAATGTTTAGAGTTAGCTTCTGTGTCCTTCAACCTACGTGGCTTCACTACACCCATAGCGGTGAAGCAGCTCATTCCCATCTGCTGGACACCATGAAGCTCACATCCAGAGTGAGAGAAAAAGCCTACTTTCCCCTCACCACCTTCATTAAGGCAGCAGCATTGATGAATTTTGCAGCCAGGGGAACACAGAGAAGAAAGCCTTGCTTGAGTTACTCTTACATTCCAGCATGAGCTTCTGCAGGAGCAGGAAGGCAGTGCTGACTTACCACACTCATTTTTATTTCTGTTCTGTATAATCTTTGTTTTCTGGCTCTGAGTTGCAAACAGGCTGCGCCAGTCCATGGTGTCAGCATAGCAGAGGTTCTTGTTCTTCATAATGGCAACATCTCCATCACTTATTTCCTTGAGGGACCGCAGCCCTAAGGACTGTATTTTCAAGTTAACAACGGCAAGGGAATACTGGCCACTAGAATGGAAATGGACAAAAAGAAAACACATGGAAGGAAGAGAATTAGTAAACAGGGTTTTACTCAGCACATTTTTCTTTTGGTTTTCTAATGTGTGTTGCCGAGAACTGAATTTTGTCTGAGCAAGATGCAGCTCAGCCCTCTCAACTTAATGCCTGGTACATGACAAACCTGTTGTAAAACCACTGCAATACTCATATCTGGTTGTCCATGGGCTTTTTAAGGTAAAACTGTCAGGACACATGCAGTCTGTCAAGTACAACAGTGGTTGTAGGTAAAGCAGCTATTATTTTGTGCTGGTCCACCAAGCCATCCTTCCTCCCGGAGTAAGCTCGGGAGGCTGCTGGATGTGCTGCTGGTGTTCATGCTGCCTGGCAGCCACGGTCTCCACCCAGAGCTGCCCAGCTACCTCAAATCCCAAAGTGCTTCTGATCCCATTGTGATTTGCCCCAGACTGCAAAGAGCACTCTCTGTCCTGCTTGTGCATCCGCGCTGGTGGAGGACTCTGGTCCTGAGAGCATGCTCAGGGCAGCCCTCCAAACACAGCACAGAGCTGAGGGTCTCATCCCCCCAGGTCACATTATCTCCTGCCACAAAGATGGTGCTCTGTTCTTCCCAGGACTTTCCCCATTTTGCCTCACTTTTGGGACACCTGAGTCTCACACTGCTTGTTACCTTGTTATGCTCAGGCAAGCACAGCTCTGAACAGAGTTTCTTTCAGAGTGGCACTGGCATATGATTTACTTACTGTTGCTTGGTTCTGCCTCGTATAATCTCCAGATTTTCAAAAGCATAGAGATCAGTAGCATTATCGGGCCAGGCCTGAATCAACAAAAATCCTGAAATGGAGAAAAGAAGATTAAATAATAATAATAATAATAATAAAACCTGGGTCTGTATTGGCAGCAGAACCTCCTCCTCGAGCTCCTTGAGCACCAGGAGAAGGCGCTTGTGCTTTCCCTACGCTTATCTGAGAATCTCTAAGTGAAACATGACATTTTAGGGAGCAGGCAGATATTTTTAAACCTTGTTTTATAAACAGTTTACTTCATAGCCCACCACGAGGGCTTAGGAGCGTAACAGATGAGTGTGTCATTGGGCCGCACATCCTGCCACACAGAGCCACCAGTGATGATGGCTCTTGCCAGTAGATACCCTGGCTGAGAGGCGGTGGGAGAAAGGCATCGCTCTGTCCCATTTGTGAGCTGCCCTTGGCAAACAGGGAAACCGAAGAGAAAGCAGAAACAGAGGAGAACAGACAGCCACTCAGGGTGGCTTTGCTAAGGCAAGCAGATTTCCCTGCCCAGCTGAGGCACTCAGGGAGGGGGAGAATTTGGGAAGCTGCAGGCTGCTGTATGAACCTCTGGGGTTAGTCATTGCTACCCTGAAGGGAACCTGACAGGTAAAAGAGAGAAAGAAAAGGGGAACTGGAGTAATTTCTGTGGACCCAGCTCTAATGTTGCACTCATTTTATAATGGGCTGAACAAAATTACTTTTAATTGATACTTGGTGCAAGACAGCGGTTGAGTGCTCCGCTGGCTGCTTTGTGCTCATGGAGACACATTCACCCCAAGGAAGAGCTCTTCAGGCTGGAGAGGGTGTCTCCGTGAGGATGATGCAAGCCACTGAGCACGCTTCCCTAAGGAGCTGCTGAAAGGTTGTCCACAAATAGAAACACACTTGGCTTTTTTTAGCTGGAGTGGCACGCCTCTGCATCACCACATACTTCTTGGGTGGCTGAGGATCTCCTCTGCTTTTAGTCTTCTCTAGGGCTTACAGCTCAGCAGCAGCGATGGTCTGGCCAAACCACACACCTTGGATGACAGACCAGTATGGGTTACGTGGGCGTAATGCTGGCGAGGCCTTGCTGACCACCTTTGTGAAGAGTGACCCCTGGCAGCTCAGAGGCAGAAAGCGTTTGCTTGTATTTCTCTTCATGCACTTAAAAACCCTCCCTCCTCTGCCTTCGTGTTTTTGGCAGTACTTGTCAAAGAACATCTCAGCTAAAACTCATTGCTAACCTGATATTTCTTTGACGGTTTTGAAGACATCCAGCTTCTTGGGGTCCAAGGGTAGGGTCTTCGTGAAGGCATCACTGAAACAAACAGATGAGGAATTGGGAGAAGAAGGGGTCAGCCTGAATTTCTCCCTAGCCTTTCTCCTCCAGTGCTGAACGACCAGCCAGCAACTCACCCTAGAAATGCAACTGGGAGAATGCTGACATCCCCATTGATCTTGGTACAGTTTTTGAAGGAGTCGATGTTTGTGGCATTTATGGAGAGGATCCCTTTAAGTTCACCTATTCCGATGCCATTGCACACTGTTAAAAGAGAGATACAGAAATCAGGGGAAAGAAGAGTGAAGCCCAATCACATTAAAGGGAATAAACACAGAGATGCCATTAGTCCAGAAAGCACACCTATATGGTCAAACCTCCCACTGTAAGATGAGTTTCATGGATCTTTTGTCTACTTTTGCTATTCAGAAAGCACCACATGGTAACAGCTTCCTGCTTGCCTGGCTGTGCAGCTCTGGTCTGAGCACCCCTGCACACAGGCTCTGGCACAAGCCCTTCTCTTTCTTTGTCCCATTTTCATTTTATTCCCTTTGATGGGATACTGGGAAGGACAAACAAAGGAGAAGGCTGATGTGCAAGATATCCATGCACACAGTGCACAGTTTATCTACCATACTTGTGGTGTACCCTAGTTGGAGAGCATGTTCCACAGCCACGTTTCCTGATCAAACCACTTGTCAGATCTTCAAACCATCACTGGATATTTATATTGAATTTGCACTTAATTAAGGTCAGAACTCTGTGTACCTTTTCCAATAAGTTACCTATAATCTCAAAGCTTTACTAGTTTCTTCCACGCTTTTTATACCTTTGCTGCATAGCCCATCACACTTTTTGCACTTCCGAACACCATTTTCTTCCACTTCATAAGTATCAGTATTGCAGGAGCGAACGCAGGAGCCGTGGTCAGTCACCACGTAGTTGCCTGGAAAAAACAAAGATAACAAAGGCGATTGAAATACAAGAGGGATGTGTTGGGAGCTTGCACAGGCACCTCAATACTAGGAATAAAAAAAGGTTTTTGAACTTTTGGCATACTTAGCAAAGCACAGGCATTAAGTATGAATTCTCACAAACATCCTTTGAAGGTAGATGGGCATACAGCAGTGCTATAACCAGTCTACAGAGAGGAGAACGGTCACAGAAGGATAAAACAACTTTGCCAAGGTCATGTTGTGCAGCAATGCCATAACCAGGATCAATACACGGCACTTCGGATCCCTCACCTTCACTTACTCTTCCAGGCTAAGGGTCAGTCAGAGCAATGGCCAATCTCAGAAAGGGATACCAGTTCTATATGCTAAAATCTCTCCTATATTTAAGTTTTGATGGGTAAAAAAACCATGGACATGGAATAGTGTGACAGAAAAAGCAAGCATCGGTAGAGGAATCAATGATCACAGGCCTTGAGAGAGTGTTTAAACCAATGACTTTCTACCAGTGCCATTTAAGAACCAGTGAAGAGTTGATACTGCTTTGGTATTCCACAGGATTGACGCCATATGGTGGTTGTTTTGTTGGTTCTCATAAGATGTTTTTCTCCCCATCAAGAGAAAAATCTTCAGAAGTCAAAATCTAATGGTTAAAAAACCAGGGAAAACGATGGATGCAGACAGCTTGAAGGGGCTGTCTTCTTTACCAGCTGTTCTTGCATTTTTGTCACCTGTTCCTGGTTCCCACAGAAGCTGAGGAGAACAAAAAATTGCTCTTTCACTTGGCTACAATGCAGAGGGATGATACAGGTCCCTTCCCACCTGCCTCCAACTTCCCACCTCATCTGCAGCTGCAACCTGAAATGAACTTACGTGGACATTCCCTCACACAAGTGGCTCCGAAGCTGTATTTTCCATCAGGGTTGACATCCATCTGGTAAGTGGTGGGGTTATACAGGACCAATGGGGGACACGTATCCTTGCAGGTAGCATCATCTCGAAACTTGCGGCATGCCTGTCGTTGAACAACAGCACCCATTAAACTACCTTCTCCTTAAAAAGCAACAACGGTTTTTACATTACCTCTTTAAAAAAGCTTGGATGGGCTCATCTGTTTCCTGCTTAGCTCTAATGGAAACCCCAAGCAGCTACAGGGATGGTCTCTCATGCTTTGAAGGTGGAAGGTTGCTTGCTTCAGGTTGGGCAATTGAATTTAATATTTGGGAAAAAAAAAAAAAGTGAGAACATGAGGTTTTCTTGTTCTGAACAAGAAACCTTGGCACTCTGTTGCAGAGCTGCTGGGGTTCACGTGGGAACAGGAGCGAATCTGCATGCCTTAGAAGAATTTTCCCTACAAGCAGTAACCAGATCAAGACAAACGGTACTTTTCTTGGCCTCTTTGTAACAACCTAAATCAAATCAAGTCCTTTCCTGCTGATTACTGACTTTTCTGGCTTAATATTAAGCTGAAGCTATTATATTTGGCTGCAGGTAACGAACAATTTAGCAGGCATTTATGAAAGACAAGTTGGTTCTTCCAATCTAATGCTGCATTAAATTAATAATTACTCTCTTTTCTCCTTTTTTCTTCCCTGGTTTTCCAGATGAGAGAGAATAACTGTCTGCTCTGTGAGCCAGTAAGGGCATCATAGCCACACTATTTATAAGGGGACCAGGAATACAGGTAACAACAACAAAACCCAGACCAGACGGACGGCTTCTGTGGCAATTACTCAGGTGTTGCTTAAGTTAGAATGAAGTGTACTGCAAACATTGGGAAGCGTTAAATCCACAGCGTGCACCAACCCCCTGAAACTCTTGTAGAAAAGCAACAGGATTTTTTTTTCCTTAAAGCAGCTCAATTTGCTCATTCTCCCTCCACTGCCCCAGAGTCCCCCAGACACAGTGCTTCAGTGCCAAGTGAAAAGCAGGAAGGGAAACCCAGATTTCATGCTTGGGAGTTCAATGGAACGCAAAAAATGTGAAGATCCATCACACCATACTCCCCTTACAAGTTCTGGCTTTAGTAAAACAAGATTATTACTGACTAGCACTAAGAGGGAGAAGGCAAAGCTGTGCTGGCATGGAAAACCACTGCACTGTGGTGGCAGCTGAGGACCTGGGGACCTGTCTATGGAGGGAAGTCACCCTACAGCAAACACCTAGCTGCTCTGCAACAACTTTGAGCTCACAAGGCTCCCGAAGGCACTAATGCTGGTCTGGCATGTACTAGGAAGTTCCACCTGGGAGTCAGCAAAGACCAGCTGAGGGTACTATGAAGTTCATGTCCTCTGTCCTCCCACTGACCACCCGTGCAAGGAACCCCTGGAGCATCCTCCATGTCAGCATCTCTCAGAGGCCTCCTTGGATGGAAGAAGGCTATAGAGGACATACAGCTGGAAGCCTGCCTCGCCATGCCAGGGATTTAAGCGATTATGGTGGTGGTGTAGCATCATTACCAGGCAGTCGCTCTCCCGAGGCCCCGTGCACCCAGCAGCACACTGGTTGTGACAGCAGTCGCTGGGCACTTTTCCTCTGCACCGGCCAGAGCATTGCTGGGCACAGATGACTTTCGTTACTGAAAGACACAAGAAAAAAGGAAAAATACTAGGAATTAAGAACATTTAAGATGTACTTGCTGCAATGAGATCAAGAAAAATGGAGTAAAAGTCTGGTGCAGGATGTGTGCTTGATTTTCCCCATGGGGTGTGTATTCTGTCTTTATACAAGGCCAAAGCTGAGTAGAGCTGTGAGCTGGCGTGGGTGGTGGCAAGAAAGGGTTGTGTTCTGCTCATAATTATCTTGGCTCTTGTGAGGTGCTAAGCACTCTGGTCCCAGCTAGCAAACCATGTCCTGCTTAGAAAGAGCATCAAGGTCCCTGAGGTATCAATAGCTAAACCAAGAAAAACTCATCGCATCTTACAGCTGGGTAACAGAGAAGGATCTGTCTCATTTTGTTCAGAAAATCTGCTATTATTGGTGCTAGCTTTGGGAAAAACAACACAACAGGAGAACATCCAGGACTCTGTACTGTAACAGGAAACCGTAAATTGTTGATGTAGTATTAGGATCCCTTCAACATGCTAAAAATATTGCTGAAATTTGCAGAGAGACGCGAGAGCCACTCAGCAAACTGATTTCAAACGCACATTCTGTTATTTCTCTTTAGGCTCCAATTCCTTGGCCAAATTTAATCTTCATTACTCAACTCCCACAGGGTTTGCACCAGTGCAGCAACCCCGAGGAAGGACTGGCCCTGATTCAGCTTTTTGCAGGGAAGCAGAAACTGCCTGCAACATTTTGTTGAGAATCAGGAAACTGCCTCCATTTGAATATCAAAGCAGAGAAAACGATAATCAGAACAATTTTTAAAAAACCCCAGAAATTAATGGTTAGCATGTGTTTGTATCAGAGAACCAAAATGGGATTGTTTGTTCTCTACAAAAAAATTACTGATCCGCAGATCCTGGCGTAAGACATTGGAGAAACTTGACGGCTAATCCGCTGCCTCACAGCACCCTGAGCCCTTTGGCTGTGCGCTACATGAACTGTTACCAACTTTGCAGCTGGCATAAATGAGTTACGATATCATCAAGATACATCCAAAACAGATGGTTGTTAATTAACAGAAAATTATTGAAAAATGCAGCCCGCTACAGGGTATACAACAATGATTTGTTTAAAGTCATATTTCCTATCTTTTTCCATTATATTTTTGTCCATTACAAAAATAATACATTGTTGTATCCAAATTGTATTATTTCATTTTTCTTGCAGGCCTGTAAGCAAGACATTGTATTTTCAAGGAAACAGATTATTTCCACAATGCTCATTAGCTTCTCTGATAGCAACTCCTCCATTCACGTAGAAACAGGGGAATAAAAGGCACGTTGTTCTACACAAATGGCATTTTGATAGAATTTTTTTCATAAGCATCAGCAGGGGAGTAAAACAGCTCGTCACTTTGATAGCTATTGACTGGAGCTTCCTGCTGGAAACATATATCACAGCAAACATTTATATTTCATACCGAATATCCCACGTTCGTTGAAGGAGAAAGATAAGCATCACCGCAAACTTTCCCACATATGGAAATGTGGGATACATTTTCAGTTGGCCAGAGTCTCAAATGCCTGGAGAGGAGAGCCAGAGCCTGTGAACAGTTTCTTTTTACGCACTCCTAGTCATCCTCCTGAAGCCAGTAATAGTTTGTAAATGCTGGAAGCTTGCAGGGCTGCGACCTGAGGTTTCGCAAGCTCCTGAGACAGCTGTGCAGCCTCAACTGCGGGGACTGACCTGCGGAGGACTTTGTGCTCACAGCCACTATCCATCTCAAGAGCTACAATGCAGAGGTGACTGAAAAAACCTAAAGCTTATCGTAAATGAAGAGGGAAAGCCTATACATTCCTTTTTCCTGAAGCTCTAGAAGCCGGAGAGATTTGGCCAGATACTTGCAAGAAAGAAACATTTTAGGTTTAGGTGACTATTTGCAATGGAAAAGGGGAGATAGGATGTTGCTTTCATTTGTGTTATGCCTAGATCAGTCTTTCCACTGAACATTACACAAAACAAAGATTCAGAAACGGCGTATTTCCCCAGTTATTACAGAGAAAAGGAAATAACAAAGTCTTCCTCCTCAATGTTTACTTTAGGAAAAATAAAGCCTTGCAAAATCTCAAACACTTCTATCACTCTCTTAATATCAGGCCAGATTAATACCCTACCTGCCAAATTTTACAGTAAAGCACAGGCAGCCAAACTGAACAACTCAAAATGCCAAATATCTCCAGTTACAAATTAAAAAATGGCTACGCATTTTCTGAGAGCCTTCCAAAGGTCCCCTGAGTACAGCCTGCAGTGTGATTACCCATACAACAGTGACAACTTTTGTGTTTACAAAAGAAACCTATGGGGATTCCAAAAAGAAGAGTTAAAGGCAGCAAAAATCAGGTTATGTTGTTGCTTCTAACAGTAAAAATTAATCCAAAATATTGTGAACTGGCCTGCAGAGTGGCTCTGCGGGAAACAGTAGGAAGGCTAACAATTCACCACGCAGCTACTGCATTCTCTATTGTATGTCAAAGTGAAGAATAAATGTTCTCAAGTTGTGGGCAACAGACAAAAGCTGGAGGCAGCTGCAGCCTTTTGCCTCTGGAGGAACAGCACATCTGCAGGGAAATCCAGACCCCAGTCAAACCACCTCACAGCTGCCCCTCCAGAAACGGAGCTCCTGGGGTGGAGTTGTAATGGCCATCCTCCCCATGCCCGTGCTTCTGCAGAGCAGGCAGCAGGCCGCGTCCCTCTGTCGTGTGCCAACGTAGCGGGGTGCGGAGAAGGACAAGTGTGAAATGCACATCACTAATTCATGTGTGACAGGCTAGTGTTTTGGCAGATAAATTGAGTATGTCAGAGCACACGAGATATTCCTCAGTTCATCTGCAGGCTTACATGTCTGGCAGTTCTCTTCGCCAGGGCCCCAGCAGTGGTCTTCTGTGCAGTTTGGATGACATTTAGGACCTAAAACACGAGAGCAGAGTATTAGATTCTATAAACATGGACAATAACAATATAATGTGAGACAAGGGAAAACAGACTTGAGCTTTCCTTGATAAATCAGGGGAGGAAGCACCTATATACCAGTGCTCAAAAATTTCAACCTTAATTCCTTATCAAAGGATTCATCTCTGGTTTCCTACGTGCAGTTCTCCACACCTCTGAGCAAGCAAGTGCCATACCCAGCCAGTCTAGCTTACGAAAGAGGCATATTTTTCCCAGGAACAGGAATCTCAGCTACTGCCCGGCTGGCCCTTCTGCTGGAGTTTGCATGCAACAGCAAGTCACCGCCGGCTTGCGGCTGGGCATGTGCCAGCTGCTCGCTACAGGCCACATGCAAATCCCTGTTTCTGAACAACGTGGTTCTAAAATGAAAACAAACCCAACTGGATTCACAGGCAACTGCCTGCTACTCTGACCACAAAGTAATTTGACTTGTCTGTTTTGTGCCCTCCTCCTGCCTTCTGCCAAAAATACTCCTCGGCGTAGGACTACGTGGCTGATGGACAACCAATGGAGAGGTGGCAGGATGGACAGACGCCCTGCCTGACCTTGAAGGTTCAATGCTGGGCTCTTTCCCATCCCTCCCTCCTTCCTCTTTTCTTTCTTTCTGTTTCTCTTAATGACAAGCGAAGTCCCAGAGAAAAAAATTATTTTAGATTACAGGATTGTTATTAAAACCATAAATGGCTGTCTAAGCAGATTAATCTGGAATTCACTACATTTAAGAGGCATTTCCTACTAGAGTGATTCTTCTTGCTAGTAACACATAATTCTCCTCCCCCGCCATCAAATAGCTGAACAAATGCCAATACTTGTCCAACAGTTGATTGATTTGGTGCAGGACCAAAGAACTTTTCTCTTTTTTTACAGTTGAAAAGTTAAAGGTTAACATTTCTGTGGTGTTCAGAGCCAAACTCCTTTGTTGACTCGTATCGTTCGCAAACCCTTGATTACGCTAGGGCATCACAGAAAAATATATCAACACAGAAGCTGGCCATTAACTCTCAGACAGTTACGCAACTGGAAGAAGATAAAGAAAATATGTTTTCCCACCAGTTTACAGTGCCAGAAATTAAATGCTTGGAAAAGAAAATAAACTCTCCCTTCTCTGAAATGACTGGGGATTTTACATGGGACTCATAAGGCTGGAGGATTAGCTTGAGCTCACTCAAAGCATATGCTACACAAACTTTTAACTAAATGCTCATCTCCCTGTTGATCTAAAGCATCAAATTTATCTGGCTGTTTATCATTAATTTTGAAAGGATAACTCGTGCAGCCCAAAACAGCAGAGTTTTACAGCACTCAACTTGGGCCTCAGCGCTACAAAGACTTCAAGTCCTCCAGTAACTCCATGAAGGTACCCATATGGATTTTCTAGACCAGAGACTGACATTGTAAACAGAAAATCGCTGGAAAGCAAATGAGTGCATGTTGTTCTGAGCTGTCTTTGAAGAAACACACATGTAAGGTACTGTCTGAAACCAAGAGAAGCTTTACCAAGAACTTTGCTGAGCTATAAGTTAAGGATGTAACCACCATGAAAAATTGCATCTTAGGCCAGTGGTGAAGAATTGAAAGGGCTTCTCTTGGAACAGGTCTTGGTGGCCCTGCATGCAGGAACTTGTGGACCTGAAATCCACCACACAAAGCATTGGGCGTTTGTTCTTCTCTCTGTAATGGGATAGCACATAGCATTTTTTTAAGTTAATACTCACAAGAAGATAGGTTGCTTGCAAATTCAAGCACTGTGAGAGGCTTCTTGCTTGTGTCAATGATGTCATTCCAGAGAACAGTGTCCATGTTGCACAGTTTGGGGTTGTTGCTGATTTTAACACCTCCATTGAGAATTTCTGCCAGAGAAGGAAAAAAATTGGTAAGTGAAGCAAACTGCCTAAGTCTTCCGTCTCTGATCTAAAGAAAGGGAAATAAATCTTCACCTCAGTCACACTATGCTGACAGAAAAGAACAATCTGCACGGCACCAGCACTCCTGATGGTGCAGCTAAGACCAGGCTCAGACTGATGGGTTCTGGAGGGTCAGCTGCTGCTGGATGCCACTTAGATGTCACTACATGTGGCTTTCTGCTTGGTGCCACCTCCAGAGGCCACTGCACTCAGCAGATACAGCAACTGCTGGTGTGCACAGCCAGAGACCATCAGCCAGAGACTGTTTAAGACCCTGACGTAGATATCACCAGCTCCCAATGGAATTCAACAGAAAATACTGACGTGTATGCTGGAATCAAATGCAAAATATTGAGTGGATACTCCTTTGCCATTCTGGGGGACACAGTCTCACCATATTGTTGATGCTTTGGATTTTCTGGATCTTTCTGCAATGCAAAATTATGAACTTTCTTAATCTTTTGAGAAGCCTGGCTAGCAGGAAAGCAAGTAGGAAGCTGGGAAACTACATTCAAATCCTTGTTTTTAAAGCCGGATTTGAGGGCAGGTGACTTTAAGAGGAGATCTTCAATCGGATCTTGATACCAATAACCTAACAGTCGGAAGTCTGCCTTACAGATGCCTCCACCTCTTGCCCTTGTCTCACCTGATAGCCGTTTCATTGGCAGCTCGCGGAGTCCCTGGGTTTTATTCATGTGGTAGTTGGATAAAACTGCCAGGGCGTAGGAGTTGTCATACAGCACATTGCCTCGGATGATCTGGAGGTTTTCTAGGGGAATGACATCCACCATATTAAGTGCGATGAGCACGTAGCCTGCCACCTCCTGTATCGTCTGAGAGAACAACAGAAGAAACAAGAAGCTTAATCCATAGCACTCTTCTACTCTTGACAGTCACTTCCCTCCTCCCACCTGTGCAATCCACCGTCTTTCAATTTTAAGGAAAGAGAAACCACCTTATCTCATTTAAAAAAAAAAAAAAATCAAGAACAAGAAGGGACTATGTGGAAAACTTTGTTGTCTAAGCAGGTATAAACTGACCCTTACAGCAGCTACCAGGGGGTCATTCCAAAGGTCCAACTTACCCCTTTATTGTCCTCAAGCAAGAGCAGGTGGGGCTGTCTAGGGGAGAACAGGGCAAGCACATATGATATGGCAACCAAGTGTGATGCTTCCCCTGAATACTTGCCAGCCTCCAACCACTGGCAGCACAGAGATGCTATCTGATTTAGGCTGTTACACTGCCTCTGTGCCTCTTCCCTTATGGATCCTCCAATACTCAGCAGAGGACAAGAATAGGTAACCATCTCTCTCTTAAGCACTAGTTACAGGACATGAACACAAGTGAAGCACTATCCCTCGACGTAGGTTAATTCCTGCCTATGAAATGTGTGTATTTCTATATTTTTCTGTTCTATTCTATGAAGACCACCAGTGATTTTTCAGACCTGTTATGTTCCTGAGGACATCGAGCTGCATGGTCAAGTTGTGCTTTGGAAAGAAAAATGGCAATACTATCATATTTATAACTCATACTCTGAAACATCTCTTTTCTGATGTTCTCACTTGTTAGTATAATTAAATGTTTTTTTCCCCTTTCTTTGTTCCCTGAGAAGGAAAGTACACACAAAGAGATTACTCCTCAAAATCCAGAGGATTGACCTGTTTATTCAGGTCTACTATATAAGAGCTCTTGATATCAGACATAGAGTTATGTCAAAAAACTTCTTCCTCTCCTGTCTCTTTATTTGCAAACCTCCTTATCTGATAACCGGGCATGCCAAAACCAAAGCGTGTAAAACTACTTCTTTAAAAAACATAACCTAAAGTGTGATGCTGTTGCTGTTGGTGGCAGCCTGGCCATGGGGGAGTAGAGCTTTACCCCATGTCCAGTTTCTGCTGGTGGGGAACCTCTGAAGAGTGAGGTAATGGGTAAGGATGTAATAATACTAGTAAATAAGAAAAAGCCTGTCTGCATGGCAGCCAGCATATATTGGCAGGTTCTTGAAAAGCTATTTCTCAAAGTATCTGATTTAGTCTAGCAGGGTTGAGTGCATCCTGAATGCTAGAGGTATGCTGAAGCACTTAAAAAATGCAGTAAGATTCCTTAAGCAGGGATGGCCACACTGGCTAAGAACACCAACCTTCAGGAAAGAGAGGTCACGATTGTGCTCCACATATGTGATCTCCAGGTTGCTGAGTACCACCTCGCAGTTGTTGTACATCCTCTGCAGGCTGGTGAAATGGTCTTCCACATGTCCCAGCTGGGTCAGCTTGTTATTTGTCCCTTGACAAACTGTGGAAGAAAGAAGAAAGCTCCATGAAGCAAAGCAAGAATAAGTACAGGCTAGAGACTTGTTGTCCACCTATCTTTACGAGCACCACAGTAAGAGAAGCATCAGCACAGATTCCTAAGAAAGAAAATGTTATATTGCATGACCCTAATAGTGTAGGGAGCATGTGACATTTCCCAGGTACAGAGAGGTACCAGAATTAAGAGCTGGAATAACCCTCCATCACTCTCTGTCATATAAAAAACTCCAAGATGAGACTTTTGTACATAAGTAGCAGTAAGTTTTCTATATCACAAACATAACTCAGTTCCTGAGGACAGGGCATTGACACAGTGCCATCAAACACACTCAAAGTAGTATGCTGCCAAGTATCACCAGAGGTGATTTCCCTGAGGGCCCCTTTACAATGCTCTTAGGGGCATTGAGTCTCCTTATAAGCTTAGTGGGAGGGAGTGAGGGCTTCCTGCAGGATCCCTTAAGCTACAAGTCCAGGTTTTAAGAGTAAGCCGAATCTCCAGGGCTCACACACCTCTTGCCACTCTAACATACTGGGAGTATGACAGATTCGGGAGATTTCCTGCCATATTCAGCTTTGACACAAATCCACCCAAGCTTGCTTTGCTGGTGAGGAAGAAAGCGGTACCACAGAGACCACCACTGACCTGACAAACATTTCTAATGTCATGATGAAAAAATTAGTTCCCACCTGAATTTCTGCTACTCTGCTTTGCCAAACCTTGAGGAACTGACAAAAGTTATCACCACTATATCCGACTGCAATGAAAGAGCAAAATGCAAATTGCTTTAAAGAAAAAAAATAGCACACATAAGCCCCAGAAACTCTGTTCTCATGCAGTCATTCCCTGGGCTATCCCCACATGGCTAAAATTAAAACAACTCTTGAGTGATACTACTACAGAGGAAAGGAGAGCGATACAGAAGGCAACGTGGTAAAAAGCTTCACAACACCTTCCATGTGGAAAGCTTCAGCCCAGCTTTGCTTTCCGTGGGAGCAAAAGGAGGCTGTTATCTCATCATCTCTATCATAAGCATGAACTCATGCTTAAAAATCTGTATTTGGTGACTTCTGCCTCAAGCATGAGGACCAGAAATCATCAGCCAGTGTCAAGGGAGGGGTCTTATTCTGTGGAGTGGTCAAAAGGCAGAAAGTTAGAAATACTGTCATATGTTGCTCCGTCCTGGAAATGCGTTGTTGCTATGGATGGGGTTAAAGAGGCTTTGAACTGATTGGAAAAGCCAAAGTGTCTTCCCAGAAGTCGCCTTGAATTTTAAGCAATGTTTTCCTCCAGTCAAAGAAAAATCTAGTAATGAAAGATTCTCAGATTGTTCAAAACCCCAGCTCGGATGCTCAGTTTAGGCATCTCAGACCTGATCTCTAAAATGGTGCGATTTTGA
>JAVSBS010012779.1:61960-95435 GCA_033124195.1 Coracias cyanogaster | reverse complement strand
CCACGTACCGGAGATTTTTTTTTTATGTTCCCCTATGACAAATGCCTGAGTTAGTGCAATAACTATTTTTTAGCACTGGTATGCAACAGCGTGTCCCTAAATGAAAGGAGTCAGGGTATTTGTCAGTGACTTCAAAATGTACTTTATCCTCTAGCACAATATCATGACTCAAAACAAAGCTTGAATTCTTTAGCCAGGTTTTTTTCCTCTAGGGTAATGCTCCTGTCTTGATAAAGAAAAAAAAAAAAAAAAGGGTTTCTTTGTTTGTTTGGGATTTTTTTTGAGGAAAGCACAGGATTTTCTTTAGTTCTGTTATGAGATGAGGTATTTACTACTGAATACATACTATGAATATATGACAGAGCAATAAAGACAATTTAATAGCCTGGGAACCTTGTGTTCAAGAGGGCTAAGAGGTCAAAAGTTACAGTTTAAGCTTATGATATGGCTTTGACATATAACTTATGCTTTCTGAGTGCCTTCTAATTGCAGGAAAAGGTTCCATTTTGAAATCTTACAAATGTTCCTGAAGACTCGCATTTCCCAAAGCGATTCACTCCCATGGAATTTAGAAAACCAACGCTTCCACTGACCACCTTACCTTAGCACAGAGTGCCTTAACCGACGTGTACGTTAGGTGGTCCCAGACAGCGATGGAGGTGGCTCCTCTCCTAGAAGGGCCAAAAGGACTGTACCAGTGATACTCTATGCAACGTGCTGCGGATGGAGGAAGAACTCACCCATCATTACGCCAGCCATAGGACAAACAAGTATCAAGTCCAACTGTACTGCAAATATACACAAGCCCCACCAATTCCTTGCCGGTCAGGCTCAATTCCTGTCTCTGTAAGGGCAGAAAGCCCACGTCACACCTCAAGCTTACCACTCCTGCTGACTGGGTTCGGCTGAATCACCTGTGCCAGGGAAAAGGAAGCAGCAGACGCTGTTGCTTTCAAAGGACTCGTCAACATGAGCTGGCACTAAACCCTTGGCAATCAACAGGCAGAGAGAAGCCAACCAAGCACCATCACCTCTGCACAGGATACTGCGTTCCTTTTTTACGGAATGCTGAAGGTTTCAACAGAGACACAACATAAATCCTATTTCACCACAAACATCTGGGTTATAAGGAGACCTAACTTGCCTGTGATTTATTTAGAAACTAGTAGACTAATAGGAATGAATGTCATCAGTGATAGCTGATAAGTAATTCACTGGAACCTACAGGGTCATGTAATGTTCCTATAGGTTCCCTATGCAATATTCAGATGTGCCACGCCATCCCTCCCTGGAGACACACAGAGCTCCAGTGAGCATCTGGACCCTCTTGCGAGGTTCCTCCAACCCTTCATCCCTCTGACATTTATGAAATTTGCTTCTACATGTTTAGCCTAAACTTGGGCTTTACCTTCCAGACTACCTCTATAAATTGTGCTACCATTGTTCTTTACATTAAAGTAGCTTGTTCCCCAGCTTGGTGTTATCTTTTCCAATGCATATACCAAGCCCCAGATCAATTAGATGTATTCAACTAGCCAGACTCACTCAGCCCTGTGTCTCATAAAACAGTGTATCTTCCCTTATTTTCCTCTTATTATATCTCTTCCAGTTAATAACCATCTTCCACTAAGCTGTGGAATTTAATTTTCCTCTCCTTCAAAACACTTTCTGAAGCTGAGCATGGTTTCAAAGGCAGAATAAAGGTTCTACAGCTGTGTGGCTTTCTTCATTCCTTGAAAATATGGAGACTTCATTTTATGCGTATGCATGTAGAGTCTGCCTGATGACAGATTAAATTGCTTGCTCTATAAGAAAGTGTTTATTACTCCTCCTAAACTACACATAAGGAAGACATTTTTTACCATGAGGCTGGTGAGACACTGGCCCAGGTTGCCCAGAGAGGTGGTAGAAGCCCCATCCCTGGAAACACTCCAGGTCAGGTTGGATGGGGCTCTGAGCAATGTGATCTTGTTGAAGATGTCTCTGCTCACTGAAGGGGATGATTGCACTAGATGACCTTTAAAAGTCCTCTCCAACCCAAACCATTCTATAATTTAAGCTTATGAAATTCCATCAGGAGGTACTTTCCTACAGATACTCTCTTGGCCATGTACCTTGTACTGTGCCCTTAAACACCCTGTCTGTCTCCAGTATCATATAACACGTTTCATGGTGACAAAATTCAACCTGACACAATTTGGAGTTAACCTCTGATTCATTTCCTTCTTAATCAATGCAGCTTTCTGGTGTTCACACCCTTTGCAGAGAAAGAAGGAAGGCTGGTCTTTTAAAACCAAGGTAATTTTTAAGGGCAAATATGACTAAAAAAACCAAACCAAACAAATAGCAAAACCCAGTCATATCTGTGTCATTGAGGGTCTATGAGCTGTACCTGATAAATCATCTGTCCTGCAGTACCTCAGAAAATACTCAGTGCTGCCTCCTGTATACCTTGTTTGTAAAGCTCTGTTTACTTACCTGTCGCTGTTTGGTTAACTATTAACCACAATTAACCTGATGGGGTTTTTTTTCCAAACAAACCAAATATTTGTCAGAAAAACAAGACTTACTCAGTAAGCCAAATGCAAATGTTGTCTCATGCAAGGTCAGAGAGGTCAGGGGGAGCAATAAGGCTCTATTTCCACATGCAGTGGTTTGCTCATTATTGCTGGTTGCAAATTAGAGGGAGATAAGTGGAAAATCAGAACTATAATCTTCTGCTCATTATTGGCTTGCTTAAAAAGTATTATTTGCACAGTGGTATGTCATCCACTTCCACATTTCATGGAGGAAAAAAGCTGTTTTCAAGACTGGTTGACCAAAATGTGTTAAAATTTACTGCAGTGCTACTGACCAAGCAACAAACCAACAATTTCTTCATCCTCTACTAACCTCTTGTGGGGACCTCTGGTTGCTCTAACAGCAGAGGTGACGGCTTCTGTCCCCTCTGCGGTGTCCCCAGGACAGACACCAGTGACAAAGCCTTATTGCTCTGAGACACTGCTCACATGCGTGGTTAATACTCTCATCTCCCTGTGGCTAAAAACTGCCAGAAACAGAAGGAGGTAAACCCTTTTGTAGACAACTTCTACACTAATGGTATCAAAAGTAGCCCAGGCTACAGCTGGAAGAAAAAAATGTAAAAAAGACTAAGATGATACCATTAAGTGCAGGCAGATAAGTCTTACCCCCATCTTTCTGGGGTGGCTGAGGTGTTTCAGCAGATATTGCAGAGATCTAAGCTGAGAGCTCAACTTGGAATAAAACGTTCCACATCTCCCAGACGGTGCTCTCCTGTTGGAGGATGTTTGTGAAACCATGCTGCCAAATCTGTGATTTCACAAACTTTTCCACGGCGATAACATAAACAGTGAGTAGTGAATTATCTGTAGGATCAAGCTTCGTTAAAAGGGGAATGTGAAAAAATGTGCATTTGAAGACATTCTCTCCCCTGAGGGAGGAGGGCAGCTCACACACATACATAAAAAGAACCAAACGCCCCAGACTTGCCAGAATTGGAGCTTTTCTTTTTGTTCTTTCTGAAAACCAATGTCAAATTCAATAAATAAATAAAAAAAAACCACCACAATCTCCTTTTGTTAACTGAATTAACCCTGCCTTACCTCTTAATAGAGCAAATTTACGAGACTTGCACGACAGACCGTTAATAATATTTTTCATAACCTACAGAGCTTTCAGCCTTCCTTTTAAATTAGCAGATGATGACTTTCTCAGGGGTGATCAAATTTTGCTTTCAGTTATATCCACATCAAAACAGAAGCAAAGCCACTGACTGGGGCAAAATTATTCCAGATTTACATCTCTCTCATGGACAGCACCAAGTAAGAACAGTTTAAGGACAATCCAGGTAATTAAATCCAAATTAATAATAGTTTTAGAAGTTATTAGAAAAACTAGTCTCAGCGTGTTAGTCTTACTGCCACAAGGTATTACAAGAACCCCTTAAATTCAAGATGAATGTGCACATACGTTGTAGCAGTGAAGCTATGGCAGAAAGGAGAATAACTTTCCTAACTTAGTGGATCTGGAGTTTTGATTAAATGGTCCTTCCAGTAAGAAGTTATCCTCGAAGAGGGCAGCAGCCTTGAATTCCCCCTCATATTTCCTTAATGGCTTTCACATTTTATTTTCTCTGCTGCAGTCAAAACAACTTCTTTGGCAGTCATATCCTCCTGCACACCGCAGCCTGTGTGACCACTCTTAGCCCCACCGAAGGCTGGATGAAAGTGAGACTATCTGTCTTCACCATTGAAATAAATCCTTCTTATTTTTGCAGAGCTCTCAGGGCCCTGGTTTAAGTGCTGGGAGAAAGGGAGGATATCATAGAAGGCTGCTTATGCAATTATCAGGATGTACATCCACAGTACACAAGGGACACAGAGGGGGGAGAGGAGCGTGGCCAGCTACCTGTCCCAGGATCTGTGCCTTGCCCTGGTGCCTCTCCCTCCCTGCTCCAAAAGTATGCACCTGAGTTTACAGCACTGTTTAGAAAGACATGACCAGAAAGTGCTCCCTAATTTTTGCTTTCCTCCTGAAAAGGGATGCTCAAATCGGTAAAACAAGGGATAAATCTGCCGACAACTGTCCTGTGGTTTATCATATATGTGGGTACCACTCACAGTTGCACAGCATCATGCAGGGAAACAAGCATGCCAGAAAGGATAAATTCTGTCCTAACGCGCCACTCTGAAGGCCAAATGAGCATCAACACCTCAAAAGCAAGAGGGAGAAATGTCAGTCTTGCAGATCTCGGTTCATCATTTGTTTTGATACGCACCACCCCTACCTCTCTGCCTACACTAGGACATGGTACTGAAGAGACAAAAGTCTGCAAGGACTGGGCTCTTGGGCTGTTCTCCGTGTGATTAGTCACCATCAGTTTGTTGCTAACACATGAAAGGCTTTCTCTACATGCTTCTTCATCCTGAGCTATTCTTGATTTCATCTTTTCACTTGGTGTTTTCCCACTGAGAATCAGCTTTTTCTTTTCTTTTAAACCCCTACCCTCTGCAGTCCACTTTCTTCCCAACAAGCAGCCAGAAAGCAGCGAACCAAGAGGTTGCTATCTCTCAACCACTCTCAATATACTAAAGAGAATAAGGCAAAAAGAAGAAAGGTCCTGTTTTAGAGAAGCAAAGCCCAAGAGGGAAGAAGGCAGGGGTTTACTGTGCAGTGAGGAGCATGCCTGTGGGCTGCAGCCCGGGTGGGTGAGCATGGGCCGAGGGGCATCGCTCCTGCATCCTTGTGCCCATCCCAGAGTCAACGCTGTTTCCTTTCCCACTGCTTGCCATCATCATCCACCACCTCTCGAAAGAAAAATCCTTTTGCCTTGTTATCTGGGTCATCTAAAACCATTTGTGAGTCGAAAATCACGGCTGTGACATGCTCAGAGTAAATTTACCCAGGGTAAATGTAATAACTAACAGCAGAGTTATTGTTTGTTGGTGTGTGGGGCCTTGTGCCTTATCACTTTATTAAAATGTCTACATGTATTTATTCACTTTCAGGAGGTGTTTAATCTCCTCTGTGACCACTAATAGCGAATCCCTGCCAGTATTTGATATTACAAAGTGCTAGGCATTAGTGAAGTGCCAATTTCCAGGAGCCGTGAGTAAAAACTCCCTCGTGAGCAGATTTTTAAAAAAGAGACTAGATTATTTTGTTCCCTGAGACAAATGGAAAATAAATAAATAAATCCCACCACAAATAACAACAGGAAAAAATAATGCAAAAATCAAGACAGTCATGTCTTGATTGTAAAATACATCCTAAAATGTATTTTACTTTTAGTGGTTGGTGGTTCTCCTAACGGCAGCTCCAGGGGAGAGCGGTGCTGGGGTCATCTGTGATGGCAAGGAGCTGTCTGGTGGTTCGTGGTGTAGTCAGGCTCCTGACTGGCAGGGCTGGGCCTCAGCCGCTGTGACAAAAGGCCAGGTAAGCATCAGGGAGCGAGACAAAACTTGCCCAAGCCTGATGGCTGGCTGAAGCCAAGGCTACTGTGGGCTGTAGGAGCTCTTGCCCTGCCATTCCAAGCCACAGACTGGCTGAGCAGACAACCACAGAATCACAGAACGGTAGGGGTTGGAAGGGACCTCTAGAGATCATCTAGTCCAACCCCCCTGCCAAAGCAGATTCATCTAGGGCAGGTCACACAGGAACGTGTCCAGACGGGTCTTGAAAGCTTCCAGAGGAGGAGACTCCAGGAGAAGCCAGTGTTCTGCTGCAATACAGGGCATCCCCCAGATGCATCAAATAAAAAATAGTAATAATACTACTAATAAAAATTCAATTTGCATTCTGAGTTACATATATGGGACTTGGGAAGAGAAGGGGAGGGGGTGGTGAGCAGCTGGAGTAGGTGCAGCATGCGTGAACAGTCCTGGGTTTGCACGGCCACCAAGTCAGCTTCTGGGCTGTAAACAGAAAAATCTAAACCACAAGCAGCAGAACACTCCATGTAGGAGGAACGTCCAGGCCCCCGCTCAGGGAACTGACTTTTCACCAGATCCATCACCCACTCAAGTCTGCTTTTTACCTTTTGGGGGATAAGAGGAAAGCGGAGTAACCAAAGCAGCTGGGCCACGGGCTGGCCTTGGCTTTCCTGCCCCCAGGTACGCTCCTGCTCTGCCGCTGCTGGCCACTGCCCAGGGTGGCACTGGGAATTTGATAGGGCAAAACCCGTCCTCAATTAATACGTTGTGTCTCATTATGAATCAGAATTACGCCCAGCGAGGGGGAAGGGAGCTACATGTCAGGTATTACCTAAGATTTTATTGCTGCCAGTCCTGTTCACGTACAGCTCACTGGCAGCCGATGCAAGGCCAAATGGGAATTACTCATAGGACTTGGCATGACACTTTGTTTTACTATGAAGAAACTTTGGTCCACTTGATGCCAGAGCCTGAGGAAGTCTGAAGTCAGCGCAAGTTATTGCTTCTTCAGGCCTCTCTGAAACACATGCTAAAGCCATTTAGGTGCCCCTGGGGAAATGAACACCTCCACCACCTCCATCTCCACCACTCTGATGTCCTTTCTCTCCAGGGTGGAACCAGCCAGGATGCAGATGCACCAAGCAGGCGAAGAAGAGAGTAACAGTGTAGAAATCCTGCAGAGTTCTTGCACAGACTCACCACCCATCTCTGTTCTCCCTCAGAAACAGCAAATTACAGCACGTGGGGCTAATCTGCGTAGCTGATCAAGGCTGCTAATTGTCAAAGGGGATCCAATGTGTGCACATGCAGCTGACGTTACACCAGCTATAACGTGAATTTTCCTTCCAAGTATGGTACAGCTCCCTTTCTAATTTTCAGTGCTACGACAACAGACATTGAAATATTTTGCAAAATGCTCCACAGGGAAAAATTTCCTTACTACTCCTTCTGAGTGACAACACGAGGGAGGTGCCACAGGCCACATGCTTGGGGTTATTAAATCAAATTCTGCTCTCATTTAACGCTATCCTCTGACTTGCAGAGATAAAGACGCAGGGCAGAACACAGTCCACAGTGCAACGTAAGTAACAGGAACAATAAATCCAGGTACCTGTGGCCCAAAGCAAACACATCTCCCTGGATTGCCTGCCATGGGAAACTATCCTTTCAAACTACCAACGATTCAGCCTTTCACATCGTGTTCCTGCCTGCTGCGCTGGCAAGAACACCAGAGGGGTTTTCCCTCAAGCGTTTCTGGTGAGAGGGTCCCTGGACATAGCCTAAAACATGCAAGGCAGTGCTTATCCAGATCCACATTTTATGGCCCAATTCCAGGACGGCCTTAAAAAAAAAAATAGGTAACGAGGTTTTTTTGCAATGCAAACACTGCACTAGGGAACATGAGCAAGAGCAGCGCGAAGCATGTTTCAAAATATGGTTGATCCACATCTGAACCTGAGAGTATTTCTTTAAGTCTCTGCTCTTTCTCTTGATCATCTGCATAAACAGCAAAGGTATATTCTCAGGAAGGCTGACTCATCTGGGAAAAAGCAAGAGCTCCCAATTATTTTTCTCATACCTGTCCCTTCTTGCTTTGCAGCTTATTACCTGCAAAGAAGAGAACAACTATTAACCAATAGATAACGCATGCACACTACCCCACCTTCCTTTATAAAGTGATCTGAGATCACCTGCTTTTTTTTCTCAAAGCTATGCAGCTGAGCCCATCTCCACACACAGAAGGGGCTTGGCATGACCTGTGACAAGCTTAATCTTTTTTCTTCTTCCTTCCTTCTCAGCATTGGCATAAGCCTGTCTGCTTCCTCACCCTTTCTGCTTTCAAAAGTTATCTTATGGATGAAAAGTTATTGAAACCAAAAACTGAGCAATCTGTTCTTGAAATTTGGGAGGTAAAAAACCTCCTCCTAAAAATTTACAAATTTTTAGCAACTTTTTCTTTCCTTTTAGCAAATTATCACAGCTCATTGTTGGCACTAGTCTTGTGCTGGTCACTACATGCCTGCAATGACACGTGTCATATTAATGAAAATACCTTTAAAAATGCAAATTATTCACAAGCCATTAATTGCAAAGAGCATACCTTTGTGCAGCACCTGCAGCAGGGATCGCCCCTGCTAGACCTTGCAAAGTCCAGCCTTTCAGCTTAAACCCAACACAGCTGCCCACACTGACATGGGATGGGAATTTGGTGGCAGTCAAAGCTGTGATGGCAACCTAGTGAAAGCATTTTAATTCAAACGGGACATTGCAGGGTATTGCAACTGTTCTTTTTCCATTGCAGGCAGATGCCTCATTTTCAGTCTTTTGTAGAGTGAACAGAAAGTCAGCATCTAGTTACTGGGAGGGGTTTCTGTACTGATGCTCTGTATATTTACACAGCCTTTAAATATTTTTCTTAGCTCCCAAACAGTCCATCCTGCCTGCTAGTGACGTGCTTCAGGGCCTCACAGATCTGTCTGGTGGGCATAGAGGGGAAAAAAAAAGGCGACTTTATGCTAGCTTTTTCTAACTGAACCACTCATGCCTGCTCTCCTCAAATAAAAGTAGAATTTTGCTGGGGAAGGTTTGAGCACAAGGGGTGGTTATTCCTGTTCTCCTCTCTGCTTCATGTTTACCATGAATTACACAGAAACTAAGCAGTTTACACAACCACCTGAAATAACAGGATTTGTACCATTTTAACTCTATAGGAGTTCATGACTCACTAGCAAAGATAATACACTTCAAATAAAGACCTTCAGCTCCATTTTTTCAGTTTAGCAACCTAGCCTAGCGGGGGGGAGGTCCAAGCTGTCATTCCTCTATTAATATTCTTTCAATAATTAGCTGCTTCTCACAGTTTTCCCTTTTATTTCATGCCAGAAAGCAACGCTCTCCATGAACAACATACCAAAGGAGAGAGCTACTATTTTAAAGTGTCTGTGTTCGCGATATGAACCTCTCTGTGTAAACAATGAGATCTTCCCTTGCCTTGAGTGAACCAGATGTTTCAGGAAAAAAGAAAGAATCAAACCCTCACACAGAGGACCACATTATGGCAGAGATTCTTCCACCAAACCGACTGATGTACTTTTATCACTGGTGGAACAGCTCCACCTTCCACCTTTCTATTTCTTCCAGCTGATCTGCACTATTCAGGCAGAGAGGTATAAACCAGTTTTTCAGTCATGTCTTCGTAGCCAAAGTTTTGAATGCAAGGCTCTATCTTCTGTCACAGCTGTCCCCTCTTTCCTATGAAACTGTCCTTGCTACATTAAAGATGTTTGATATGGTTGATTATAGTTTAGTTTCTTAGTTGTTTTCTAAATCCTGGCCAAGGTCCATTTGGTACAATAAAATAATGTTTGGACACTGCTGGACACAGCATTAAGCAGTACTGTCTTCTCAGCTGGCAGAAACAAAACCAGGTTACAAAGATGCTTCTATTCCTCCTGCTACTGCCTTTTGACTCCAACGAACCCTGCTCACATCCCTGCAAACATCTACATGAATTTTTCCCTCTTTCTCTCATGAATCAAAGTTCAATTTCCCACTAAGGTGACATAAATTTCATTTTCTGAGGTAAAAATTCCTGTGCTTTCCTCCTGGTTCCTTCTCTTGTTAAAAGAAAAATCTCAGAATTATACTAGTGAGAAATGAACTTGTCCTCTCCTCTGTCTTAATAAGAAAAATTGATTGTGGGTAATTGGGTTGTCTGTCTTTATAAAAAGCCAATGTAGATGCAAAACATTTGGGGCCGAGCTCAAATTATCTTTCAGATGATGAATGTGAATACAGAAATTGGGATTCAACACTGAACTCAAACATCTGATTTTATTCTCTGCCTAGGAAAACAATGAATTGAACACTTGCTGCCGCTTAAGAAATTAAAATCCCAGTAAAATTAATTGAACACAGTCAGGTAGCAGAAAAGAGTGGAGGTGTTAACACTGCAGGCTCTGAATCTTCTTGTAAGTCATGAGTCAATGAATACAAGATGTTTTTTCTCCCATTTTCTATCAGGTTGACTCAAGGACTTCAAGGAATTCCAGTTCCAGATGTGTTTACACTTCCAGCTTTTCATCCTGGTGTCCTCAGAATAGCACAAATAAAAACCAGAATCCCTATACTGAGATATCTAAACAAAAAAATACAAACAGGGTCTGCATCAAAGAGCCTTGGCTATAGAGTCCCAAATTTCTTTAAAGTACAGCTGCTGGAGCTATCCACCACACAGCTATTGTTAGTTCCGTTAAACTGCTCAACCAGAAAGCATATGGCCTGTCTCAGTAACCTACCAAGTCCTCAACTTACACAACCAGGGACATGCCCCAGGGCTCAGATGGGTTGGAAGGAGACACGCTTCTGCATGGGACCTGGGACGAGGTACCTTGGGACCACTGCACCTCTTCACAGGACTGCTGCAACTCCTCCAATTCTTTCCTTTCTCCCTCTCCCCAAATTCTAGGAAGCAGCCATTGCAGGATTCTCATCTAAAACTGAGATAAATCCAAATGCATCCATTTCTCCTGGTTGTGAGGGGCAGGTCACCTGCTGGACAGCCTTTACATGCTGGCAACCATTACATGAGCAAATACAGCATGTTGCCTTCTGTCCGTGAGGTTTCAGTGCCTAACAACTGAAAAGAGATCCTGAAAAGCCATCAAACTTGATTGTCAAACTACATTGCTGTCTTCTGCTCATGGTCACTGATCAGTGTGTATCATCCATTATAAAAGAACAGCATCATCAATTTAGAAAATTAGCAACAAGCTGAATGATTCAAATCCCTCTCCCAATCATCATACTCTTCACAGCATCCGCTTTGCTACGAGACAGTCTTAAACCATAGCCTGAAGATCCACAGGCTCCCATTTCTGCTAGATCAGGAAGAGAAGCCCTTTCCAGATATGTCACCTGAGCATACTCTCCCAGGCTCTGTGGGTTTGACCTGCCTCAATCAGGGTTCTGGCAGATCTCTGCTTCTGGAAGGGGGCAGAGCACTGAAATGGTCACATCTGCGGAGTGTCCAACTGAGACAATCAAACCATAACTTGCTGGAAAATCTGCTTGAAATTACAGTTTGGGCGCAGGAACAACTTTGCTGAAATGCGTGCTCCCAGACATAGTATTTCTAGCAGAGTTACCTTCTAAACTAGAAACACAGGCTCTTTCCCATCACTCATGTTACTACATAAAAAAGCACATTTCTGGCACTGCTTAAAATATATATTTGAAAAGAAAGTTCACATCCTGTTGGTATGCAAAAATGACTTGTAAGCAGTAGACTACATAGTCTATTTAAAAGCTCCCCAAATGGCCCCAGAATTGATGAACAGGCAATCATTTACTTCTCCAAAGCATTTCCAAGTTGGTAAACGTGACCTTTTGTTTGCAAGGAAAAATGGAAGTTGCCTCACCATTCCTCTGCCTTTCACATCACTCTGCAGAACCCAGAGGATCTTCACAGTATTCTCTGTCCTGTATATTAGAAGTTCAGCTGAAAGCTGTTCTGCCTAACCTTAATGAAAAATACAGGACAATAAAACCCCTTTCTCCCTTTTTTCCCCCACTTACTATCGAATAACCTCTTGGAAGGCACAGAAAGTGATAATGAATGCACCAGGCTTTCTAGTGTGTTTGGTTTCCTAGACTGGATACGACTTTTATATTAATACTCTTTATATGAAACCCAGATGGATCTACTATAAAGACAAGAAACAAGAAAAAGGCATATAACAATAGGGATAGGGAAAGAGTAAGATGAAGTAGTCTGAGGACAGAGTGTGCCTCTTTGTGTTCTCCATCTACACTCTGTGGTTTGGGACCACATAAGCTAAAAAGGATCTGTGGTGCATTTCCAGCTGTTGCACATTTTTATTGTTAAAGACTGTGAAAGACACTTAAAGATTCTATTAAAATTCCATATCAATGAGACTGCTGTTATCAACAGAATTACCCTCAATAGCAAAATCTACCCAGAATGAGATCTGCACCTCTTTTGGATTAGTGACAATTTTGCAGACACGCTTAGTGACAATTTTGGAGTTGCAGATCTGCTCGTACCTCAGTTGTAGGCAAAGAATTCCTCCGTCAAAAATGTTTTATCAGCTTATTTCCTTGTAAACAATACAATTGCAAAAGAAGGAGAAAAGGCTTTAATATTACAATATTCTGAAAATCTACATGAACAAAACAATCTTCCAAGGTTATTCCCATCCTTTCTCAAAGTTTGAGCTACAGAGGCACCATCATGAAAAAGGCCTCCTAAGCTACAAAAGCTACTATGTCCACTCAAGAACTACAACCAAAATCGCCATCAAAGAAAACAATTCTTTCCAGCCCAGCTAACGCTATTTACAGACTGGACTGAACTGGTATTATACGCTACATGCTGGTTTTGAGTTTGTCATGACTTAATAGTCAGCAAAAAACAGTAAATATGGGCTCCCTTAAGGTGAGGGATCTACAGATAGTGGTGTGTCGATTTGACTTTTTAATTGTGATGTGTGAATTACAACACTGAGCACAACCAGTCCTCTTATGCCAAATAACAAATAACAAGCCAAATAACAATTAACTTCCAAGAGTCTCATCAGACACGTATTTAAATATATACACAACAGCTTCATAGCCGCACTTAGCCTTGTATATAGACACGATCCCAATGACTTTGGAAGAGCAAAATTAGGCACTTAATATATGCTGAACAACAAAGCTGCACACATATAGAAAAGCTAAGCATCTTTCCTGAGCTTCTAATACTATTAATCTGGAAAAATGCATTCATAGAATTTCCAATAATTCTGCTTATAAAGTAGCTGGTTGTAAGATGCAGCTCTGTTATGAGCTTCTGCTTCAAATAGTTACCCTTAATTGCCTTCTTCATAATGGCTTAGCACAAAGCTCACACACTTACACTTCAAACAGAAAATAAATTTAAAACAGTGAATTTAAGGAATCATGCCTGAAATCTGTACAAACAACCAATTTTTTCCCCTATTTTCTGTTTAAATACGTCTATTGCTGGAGCAAATCCCTTACACTCTTCCAAGATACCTCATACTTCACTCAGTAATGCTAATAAAGTATAAGAGCAACAAAATGTTATCCATAAACAAAAATGTCCTGTTCTTCTTCCGCCCTTCATCAGAAGAGCCACAAAGTGTAATTCTATGAGACAGGTGTTATCCTTTTTTTCAGTAAGAAGAACTAGATCAAAGTTCAGAGACTTTGAGGATGCTGAAGAAAACCAGACCGCAGATCTGTTAACTGCTGTTAACCCCATGCTTTTTCTCTCTCATACTGGCCTGGAGAAAATAATAAACCATTGGTTTAGGACCAACATTCCTTTCACGCATCAAATCAGCTCTTCTTTAATCTTGCTGGGAAACAAACACGCAAAAACCCCACCAATACCCAGATAGACAAATTACAACAAATGTTATCACAAGATATCTCTTGGTACTACTGCTGGAAACATCTCTACAACCAAATACAGTCCTTGTGTGCAAAAGCCAGCTGAGATTGCACAGTCTCATGACCATGATGTCATGATTCACAAAGGGAAATGTATATTTATACAAAGTTCTTGAAGTAATCAAAATTCAATTTACAACTAAAGGAGACATAACGCCTGTTGCTTAAAGAAAGGGCTGGAGCATCTGCAGTGCTTTAAGCGTAAGGAGTAATATCTTGGGGAGTGACACAGTTAACTTTACTGCAAAAAGTGAGACCTACACTTAAGTCCATGTAGAAGCCTCTGGACCAGCCTCTACTTATTTGAACATCACGACATTAAACCTAACACACGTACAGTGGCTTTTCATAAAGCCTGACCTTTAAAAACCAAGCCAGTGGTATCAGATAACAAACACCAAAAAAATACTCAGAGTTACAGAGGGATAACAGAGAAAATCCTCTTCCCAAGGGAAGGCTAGTCTTCAGAATAGGAAGGCAGTGTCACCTGCCTCAGCATACCTCATGGGCCACCAGCGTGACCCCAGCCAAAGAGTTTACAAAATTTCCTTTTTAACAGAAAAGCCCCAGACCACATTCTGTGGCTGTGTGAGCCACCAAGACATCTACAAATCTCTGCAGCGGCCAGGGAGGGACAGGTCTGCCTCTGAAGAGCATGTCCATGTTAGTCCTTCAGGTCAGGCAAGGGATGTGCTGGTAAAGGAAGAAGTCCCTTTGATTCATGGACATCCTTCCCTCCCCAGTGCTTATTTGAGCTTTGTAAGTGCAGCGTGATAGGTCCTCGCACAAACTCCACAGGGTGCACACTGCCTCGAGCAGAACCCCCAGTGTCACCGTATCTCCTGCCAACCAGCAGAAATCAGGCATGTCCCAAAACCTCATTAATTTTGCACCTTGGTATCGTATTGGAACACGGGAAGACCATGCTCTTAAGAGTTCCCTCCAAAACAGTTCAGGGACAAAAAAAAGCTCCAGGCTTTCCCCTGTTGCAGTAGCCAGTGATGCAGCTGCTGAGCACCCACCGCACTAGCAGCACATGGACAATCTGAAGAAGCCTGGTCAATTCAAGTGGCAGGGGTTGAGCCTGCGTGTTGTAGAAGTCAAAGGAAAAAGCAACACAAACAAAAGCTCCTCCCACGCCCCCTGATTTCCTCCTTCTAAACAGTACCGTAATAAACCAGATGCATGTGTTATTGCCTTCCTCTGGAAAAAACTCTTACACCGCAATTTTCCCTTCTTCTTTGTCACAGAAGTCAAAAAAAAAGTGGCAAAGAGAAACATCATGAGCAGGTCCCTCAAGAGGGAAAGAGAAATACAGTATGTACCAAGTACAGAGACTGCTGGATGCCAAGAAAAAAAGATCTGTTTCCAGGAAGCCAAAGAGAATGTATCCTCTTATTTTACTCTGATGGCTCAGCCTCCACTGATCAGCTTCCAGATGGGGGGACTGGCTTTTCTTGCTGTTATTCTACAACTATGAAAAAGGACAGCATAAGGCTTTGACTTAGGCACTACAGCTGAGATAATATAATTAGCCAAATATTTGTATAGGAAAATGATGGAAGCTTTGTAGCTCAGCTGCATAATGATGGAGAATGCATAGCAAAGAGGCTGACAGAAGACTCCAGGGTAGCTTCTCTGAACCACCCAGAGGGAAGATGAGCACTTAAGGTACAGGACACACGTGATCTACCCTACAATCTAACTGAATTCCTTCCCCCCTACTCTGTTTGTATAGTAAGCCACATGCCAGTCTTGTACAAAGCATGCTAGAAGCCTAACCTGAGGGTTTCAATGGCACTTAAAGGCTGCGGAGCCTTCTGCAAGCTACACAGTGAATTTTAGCTTTGAAGAAAACAGAGCAACCACCTAGCTGCTGAGCATCTCACGTTATGTTTTAGACTCAGAGTTGAGCAAACCCTCCAAATCCCCACACAAATCACCCGTCCAACCACTAAACAAACTGCCCCACTTTATGCAGGGAACAAGAACCTGTTTCCTACGACAAAGACAACCTTCATGTGTGCCTGATGCATCAGCATGAAAGCAGAAGACGACCTGGAAGGAGAAAGAACCTGCTGTGCTCTAATACCTTGGTTTAGCCATAGCTCACAACCATGGTCCCCACGATCATGATGGAAAGCCGGTGCAATAGCAACATTGAAGGGATCATTGAGAAAGACAGCTGGAGATCCTTTTCCTTCTTGCTACCTCTCAGAAGCCAGTCAAGTCTTCTTCCTTCTTGCCATCTCTTGGGAGTTTTTGAATCCACTGCCAAACGCATCTTCAAGAGCAAGTGTATTCATTAACCTTTAGGAAAATGCTTCACCAGATGAAGTAAGTCAGGTGACATTTTATAGGCAGTGAGTGATTTTCCAGGAACGTTTTTGTACTCATTAGTGATATATTTGGATAAAATTTCAGCGTTGCTCCTAAGGCTTAGAGCTGGAAGGAGAAGTGAGCACATTCGCACGATGAGGAATGGGAAATAAGCGGCACCAGCCTCCCCCCTCCGCTGCAGAAAGTAATGTTTCCTCTAAAGGACCACAGATGAGATGCTCTGGCATACGTTAGGAAATACATATGTTTTGATTTTCTAACAGTCTTAGCCTATTATTTCCTAAAAGTTTGAGACCGAGCCTTTTAAATCACTAAGTTTTCATTCAGAATTCAAGCATAAAGAGACCAAACCAAGACTAAAAATTATTCCCATTTCTCTCCTTCCCCAGGGGATTTTTTTCCCTACACCTCAGGCTTCCCTCTTGAAAACTGCCCTCCTCAACCCCGTAGACATCCTCTCCACATCAGCCTCCTGCCACCCCTTAATGGCTTCTACTGCTGAATTTAACCTCGCAGCAACGCTTCCCCTTGACTGAGCTGCATGTGGGTAAAAGCCCACAACTTACTCCTCTGACTACAAATCCTCTCCACATAGGAACGATGCTCTCTCTGTTGGTGAAGAAATTCTGCTCTTAATTTATTTAAACTCAATTTAATTTAAAGGAAGGCATGTTATGGCTGACAGATTCAAGATTTCAAACATTTCAGTAGAAGGATGTAGCTGTGCCTCTCTGCTAACTCTGAGGTCATTCACCTACTCGTATGGCAGTGGAGCAGGACCAGACAGACCCCAGCGCCTGAGAGCACATGGTCTTGAAAATCATTCACAAGCAGGATGGAACCTGATAGTAGACTGGAGCTGAGTGCAGGATGCCATCTGGATGGCTCTCATCAGTGAGGTAAGGTGAGACACAAGCTCTGCTAACAGCACTTAGCAGCCCTGCAGAGTTTTATTAAAAACAAAAACAACTGCCCGCACAACCCATGCCAGATCTTGAGCTTTACATTTAACAAGAACATATGAAGGTAATAAATAGGAGAGAGAAGAAGGTGTGGCCATCAGAATAATTGTTTGCTCTCATGAAGGCCATGAGGTGTCATTCTGCACATCATGATTTTATTCCCTGCTGCAGACACATAAAAGCTTTCAAAATACATCACCACAGTATTTCAACGAGATTGTTACAAATAGGTGTTTAGCCATCTGAGTGGACCAGAATCACTCTTTAATAACAGGATCACATTTCCCTCTGCCAAACGCAGAGAGCTATTTAGAGCTAAGCAATACACCACAAATAGAAATATTAACCAGAGTGCTTTGTACTAAAAAGCCACAAATTTATTTTTTCAATGTATGGGCCATAAATATTGTTAGAGAAAAGAAACACTAAGCATACACCATCTGGCACACATCTTTAACTTACACACCGAAGTTGTTAGCAGCTTTATTTCAAACATGAGCCTATTCTAATGGGGCCATTCCAGCTTCTAGCACTGTATTATATTGTTTCAATACACAGTTTCCATTATGATTAATTTTTCTGCATTTCAGAGCCCTGGTCTACAAAGGCTAGAAGCTCAGCTGGTTGAAATCAAAGCCGCTTCAGAGCAGGAGACTTTTCAGATAGCAACAGACTGTACTGTACTGGCTGTTGGTGATAACTGGAAGGGCTGGAAGAGATTGTGGTGGTGGCAAGGGAACAGTTGGAGCTCGGTTGAAGAGCTTCAGCAACTTAAAAAGAAAAACTCTGCTAATATTTCCCAAACTTTCTTTTGCAAAGGGTATACTATGTGAAAATACGAAATATGCCATCTTTTGTGCTGGCCGGACTGCAGAGAATAACCCATACCAAAGAGAGGAGGAGCCTTTGAGAAGAAGAATTACAAAGCTACGACGTTAATTATGTGCCCAGTCCTTGTAAAGCAGAGGAGCTGATAAACAACAAATCTGTTCTGGGAACTGCTGGGGGTTAAGCTTCATTGTGAATCTCTGATCCCTTCCCTCCACTGGTGCAATAGCAGCTCTCGCCACACGTGCCGTGTGCCCAGCCCCTACATTAGTAGCTCTCACTGTTTTGGGTTTTTATTACAGACTCCTGCAAAAAGCTCATGAGCAATAAACTTGTTGTCTCAGACGTCAGCAATGACCATGACAAGGGTATTCTGACCAAGCTCCCCTGAATCACCCAGTTATTTATCAATTGACTAGAATAAATATTGACTGTTCTTTGCACTGTCCTCTACAAATACAAACCCACCAAAGGGCTCAAAAGGCTAAAAAAAAAAAAAAAAAATCAAAGTTGCTAGATAAATATAAAAAAGAGCTTGTTATTTGCCCATGGATTTTTCTCACTGTTTTAGATTTCCAGTGTATCAAATAATGGCATTTAGAGAATAATCTTAAATAAAGAAGACCTGGTATTAATATGAAAACCTCAGTAGCTGAAATTATTGTTTGTTTGAAGAGAATTGTTCAGAAGGAAAACAAAACCAAGAGACCACTTTTTTAGCTGTGGTAAAGTTTTCTTTCCAGGAACACAGATAAACACACATACACTGATTCGCATGGGTTTGGAAAAGCCAAAGACAATTAAGCCTGGAGCTCTTTCCTAGATTTCTGACTGCAAATTTCCTGCTTCTGTCTCCTCTATTTACAAACGATACAGCTTAAATTTTCAACTCCACTCATAATCTGGGAGGTTTCTCTTTCTAGGTACCCAACCAGAGACACCTTTATTTCAATTTTCCAAGGTGCCTGTTTCCAAAACCATCTGACACAGAGTCTGAGGGATGTAAGAGAGCAGCTGAAAGCAGCAGCCCTCAGCATCTCCAGCCAAGCACTCAGCCAATAAGGCGCTGAAAACCACAGAGCACTTGACAATGGGATGCTTTTGTTTACTTGCCTGTATCTTGTCCAGAACAAGCAAAAAACCAGCGAAGACAACAGAGAAACCAGTCTCCACTCAAAGTCACTCACATGCAGACCAAACATGAGTGCCAGCCTTGCTGCATGTGACCTCACATACAACTTCTTCTACTACTGTAATAACAAAACATCTAAACTTCTGGGCTTTAAGAAAAGCAGAGCTTCACATGACAATCTTTCCCTCCCCTCCCAGTCCCCTTATTTAGTGAATAAAGGCTCTAGGGAGCCAAAACAGAAAAGCCTTCCAGTGACGTCGGGGGACTGCAGGTCAAAACTAACCTCTCTCTCCCTGAGCATCAGCATCAAGTTGGCTCTTCCATTGCTCCGTCCCTGGCCAAGCTGAATAAACCATCTCATTCCCAGCTGTGAGCTACAATCCATGGAAGGTGAAGCTAGCATAGCTGGAAAAGGAGGTCATGCGAACCTAGCAGGGAGGTCACCTGGAGTTACTGTGACAGGTACCATATGCAGGAGACACAAGGAACATCAATAGACAAGATGCTCCTTTAATTCTACCGCTCACAGAATCCTTGGTGCTCAAAGGTAACATTGAGAAGGGAAAGACAATATCCATGAAGTAACACTTCCTGGAGTAACTGAATATAAATAAATGGTCTATGGTATATCTGGATGATATTGAGAGTCACTTTTAGCCTGAAAAATCTATGAAGTTATGTATCAAGTCCTGCTGGTGGTTTACGGGTAAAAAAACCCAAACCGCACAAACAACAAATCCCCGTAACCTTATAAGCAAAGAAGCATAGTACCAGAAACACCAGTTAAATGCAGTAAAAAGTCCTTCAATTTTATTTAAAAGAAAAACCTAAACACTGTATGTGGGTGGCTGTCAGACCAACATTTTCTGTCTCTATTAGTTCCCCTGCTAATAGTATGCATCTGGCGAGCCTTAGCTACGGGTAGCACTCTAGGAAGAGAATGTGCTCTTCCCTTGATGCTTCTCTTTCTGCATTAACACATCCATGGAATTTTTGGAGGCAAATGCATACAATAAAAAGTATGCATGTAATTCCAAGATACTGCACACACTAATGTAATTTTTTAAAATAAAACACGGGCTCAAACAAAGCATTTCTAATAAAGATCAGACACCAAAAGATTCTTTTAATATTTTCAAAGACAGTTTTAATCTCATGCTTAATGGGATGCATTTCACTTTTTCTAAAATTCCAGCCCTTTTCCAGCTAGAGTAACTTAAAACAAAATAAAAGAAACTCCACTGTCTTCAAAGTCACTCCAGCTGCATGGCCCAGCTGGAGGGAAACAGAAAGCATTAATCCCCAGCCATTCCTTCAAGGTCTGGAAGAGTCTAGTGCTGGCCTTGGTGGTTTAATACATGGAGAGGGAGGAGAACAGACAGAAAGTTAAGAGCTATCAGAAGGCCAGACACCTGGTGGGAGCTTTCCCTCAGGTCCCGCTGTCCCCTGAATGCCGAGAAGCATGCCTGACATCGGATGCTCTCCTGCTGCTGGGCTCCATCAGATCCCATGGGCATCAGCATGTCCCTATCCATTCTCTTCAGTGGTGCTTTAGTACCAGGGCTGCATATAAGTATGTGGAATTTTAATTCAAGAAAGAGAAAAAAAAATATTAATCTCATTATTAACTGTGAAGGTGATAACCCACTAAGATGAAACCTTTGCTTTCTGGGGCCATGAGAAGAATTTCCCTATGACTAGCATGTGGAGTCACTTGTCTGTCCATCCATCCTTCTCTTCAGGAATGTGGTCAGCTGGGGGTTTATTGTCTGGGAGGGGTTAACATCATGCTCCTATCACTACCCTTGAAATAACCACCAGCAAAGCCAAGGCAAGAATGCAAAAGAACATGTAACTTAATGCATAAAATCAGTAAATTCCCCCAAATGCAACAACCTTGTGATGGTCTTTGCCATGTTGCACATGCAGTAGGGTTTCTAAAAAAGAAATATTTTTGCAAGGCACATGCCAAAACATAGTACACGGGCACGTGACAGGTAACAAATGCACTAACAAAGTGCAACTACGGCAAGTGACAACACTCTTGCTCACAGCTGAGTGCATCAAAGAACACCACTCTAACATTTCAAAATACTACTGTTGAGGTAACTGCATCATCATAAGGGTTGCAATTTGTGTTATGCTGGCTGCTTACATACGCAGTCAAAGCAGACAACAGAACTAGTGTGAATAACTGATCTCAGGTTTTATTTAAAAACGGAATTTTGTTCTTTTGTTAAGGAAGTGAATGAAAATCCTCCACATCCAAACATTTTGGTGCAACCCGTAATTGGCTGATGGCTGAGAAAAGAGAACCAGCTCACAGAAAGATAAAGGAACTACATCCAAGAAATTTTCAGGGACTATTCAAACAATTTCTGTTTTACTTCTCAGCTGTGAAAGCTCTTATTCATCTGACTTGGAAGCTTCCAATAGTTCCCTCAGCATCAGTGAGTAAACGAAATGAAGTATAGATGATAAGCTTTGTAAGCTCTGGCCTCAGAGCTCCCTCTGGTATCAAAGAAAGTAGAGTGTTTATCACCTTAGAAACTTTTAAGTGTCCATTTGTGCCCTTGCTTTGCAGGCTTATCGCCTGTTTGCTTAAACCAAGGACAAGATTAGGCTCAACAATTAAATTCCCCATTAGTTTGTTAAAGCACAGGGCCATTTTCTGCTCTGTATATCAGACATCTTGAATTCCTGGACTGCAGCTTAAAGGCAATTTCTGTGAGATGAGACTCTGATATACAGGAAATCAAAATAAAAGACTCGTATGGAAAGTGGAATAACACCCAAGCTGTCAGAAAGGGTTCTGTGCTGGCAAAGGGCACCCAGGCCACCTTGTAAATAAATTGGTTTTATTTGTGTTAAGCAAATATTAGATAATCTGGAGTTTCTATCCGATGAGTTATTACCATGTAACACTCCCATGAAAATTTTAGTTTTAGGGTTTTTTTTTAAATGCTCTGAGCAGATGGACAAAAGTAAACATTTGTCCATGCTCTTCTGACTTTATCAGCTACGAAACAAATGCACAGGGCAAGTACTCTATTAAGGAGCAGCAGCACACATTTTATTTAGCCTACTTTGTTAATATTGAGCTACATGTCTCTCTTGGAGAGTTCAATATAGCACACAGCACTGCACTGGTTACATCCCAGGGTTTTTACTCTAGACTAGAACCTCTGGCGTACAGCTCAACACTACTTACATATGAAGTCTTAATTCATTAAAAAATTTTATGTTCTCTAAACAATGAGCTGAGAATTCATGCTTGGGAGATGCCCGTGGTTAGCATCACTTGACTACAGTGAAAAGACTACATGAATTTTATATAATTTCATCATTGCATCTGGCTCAGGAAAATTAATCCAAACCTTCCCTGAAGTCTAAAGCCTGCCATTTCCAGGAGACATCTGAAACTTAATAATATTCTTGTGTAATAGATGGGATATGTCCTAAGTGGGTGTGCAGTTTGATACCGTACCAATATATTTTTTTCCATCAATGGCAACTGCCATCTGCAGAGAAACAAAAGTTCCAAAGGAATAAATTTTATCACCAGACATCAACCCCTGGGACACAGCCTCAGGAATTATGTTTTCCTCCTGCAATGTGCTAAGTCGTTCAGTGTGAGGCATCTCTGGGAGCGCTGTGGACAGCATGTTCTCTCGTTAACTTGAAAAACATATTTAATAAATGACAGGGTTTGCATTTGATTGCTAAAATACGCCTCTCACCCTATTCTCCTTGGGTACACAGAGGACATCTATTAGAGTCCTCAGGCATGACTTATGAGCACAAGACAATTCACTACAGCAACTGGATGGACTTAAAAGTCCACCAGCTCTAAGAGCAACATACTGACAACTGTGACTGTAGTGGTTCTACTACTGGTGCTTCAGATAGTTTTGGAAGATAGAGGAGAAAGAGGAGATTTAAGAACTGTTTCTCACATCCTGCAAATCCAGGAATGCTCTTTCTGCGTGCCTCCAAAATGGTTTCAACTAAGAGTTGAGTTACTAGATGGGTTACATCTTTTTAAGACCATTAAAGCTGCCTTAAGATGAACAAAGTCTCCTCCCACATGTCCAAGAGCCCAGCAACTCACTTGGGTTTTGGGCAGAGCAATGATGGCAGCACAGGCCACCCCAGGAGTGGCGCTGCTTAGCCCCCATTGTTCAGGGCCATGGCCCATAAGAAGACCCCACTGGGACCCAGCATAAGCTTCTTCCTGGCCATAAATATACTCCACACTCACTGCAGCACACACGGGATGGGGAGAGAGCTCTTTTTCATCCCTTGCTCACCTGTATTCTATAAAGCACCTTCAAAATAGTTTAAGCAAGTATCAATCCACCATAGCAGTAACTAGCCATTGGAGTGTTTTAGCTTAAAAAAAAAAAAAAAAAAAAAGAATAAATGCTATTTGTCTAGTAGAGCTTTGCAGACTTCCGTGGTTGACACAGCAGCACAGACTTGCAGCGAGAGCTGGCGTGTGTGCACTCATGCACTCACAATGCCTTTACAGGCCAAACCGTCCCACTGCTCATCCCGAAACTGCCTTCAGAGCAACAGAAATCAATTGTACCACATGAATTTAAATTTGGGGTTCAAAGATCACATAACTATTTTGTCCTTCTCATTTGCCATAATATGGATAACTCTTTGCCTTCTCCTTACTCTTCTACAATATGCAGTACAAAGTCCCTGACAAAAAGCAGATCCTGTCATTTGCTTCATGTGCAACAACTTTTCCAGTGGCTCACCTACAGGTTGGCTGGATGATCTCCATTATATTTCAGCAGTAAAACCAAAGCCACAAGTTATCCCAAGGGGATGCTAAGAAGTCTTACTTCCCATCCCCTCAATTATTGTGCTCCATAATCTCCAGAAGACCTGCTGCAGGATTCACCATATGTTACTGGCAATAGCTTTCATACTCTCCCATGTTAGAAACCTAATACAACTGCACCCACAGAAGAGGATAATTAGGATAAAGCTGCAAATCTGGCAAAGTTCTGAAGCACTTTTTCTATAAATAATAATAATATTGTCATTTGATGTCGCACTGATATATCGTAAATAGTAGATGAAGGAAAGGAGAAGTTTTCCAGTATTCCTTTGCACTATGATTCCCCTCCACCTCCAAGCCCCCAGTTTGCTGCTGGGGTGGGACAGGAACCGGGGGCTCCCAGCAGCAGCCCTGGGAGCAAGACACCAGCATGTGCTGGGCCAACAACCAAGGGCAGCTGGAGATGGTGGTCAGGAACACGAGTGGGCAGAGTGCAGGTGGTGTAGTCACACGTAAATGCAATTTCTGTGTGCAGCTATCGACTGCAGATGCACAAGCTCACAAAGGGTCTTGAGATCACTCAGGAGCTCTGTGCCTGGAGTGCAGAATATATATGACAGACACAGTTCGGTTCAATACATATGCTTGCTTTGTAGAGGGTATACATTCATATACAGGGAAGTGATCATCCCGCTTTATTTAGCACTGGTGAGGCCACACCTTGACTACTGGGTTCAGTTTTGGGCACCTCAATACATGAAAGACATCAAGGTGCTGGAGCAGGTCCAGAGAAGGGCAATGAAGGTGGTGAAGGGGCTAAAGAACAAGTCTTATAGGAGCAGCCGAGAGAACTGGGAGTCTCTGAAAAAAAGGAGGCTGAGGGGAGACCTTATCACTCTCTACAACTACCTGAAAGAAGGCTGTAGAGAGGTGGGTGCTGGTCTCTTCTCACAAGTAACAAGTGATAGGACATGAGGAAACAGCCTCAAGTTGCGCCCAGGGCAATTTAGGTTGGAAATTAGGGGAAAAAAAATTCACTGAAAAGGTTACAAAGCACTAGAACCCAGGGAAGAGGCTGAATCACCATTTCTGATGTGTTTAAAAGCTGTGTAGATATGGCGCTTAGGGACATGGTTTAGCAGTGGATGTGGTAGAGTAGGGCTATGGTGGGATTCAACGATCTTAAAGGTCTTTTCCAACCTAAATGAGTCTCATTTTCTGCTCCAAACCCAGACAGGGCAAAGAGGGAATAATCCATAAGTCCTGCCAGCACCCACACCCCAGGCCAGCCAGCATCACTGGGATGAGGCTAAACCTCGCACACCCCAAAGGAAGCCAGGGAGTGTGCATTTGCACAAGCAGGCTGCTGGCTGGCCGCACGGCTGGCTGGCCATAGAAGACGACAGGCCAGCCGGCAGCAGCCTTGCACCAGTACCCTGCTTTGCTGGAAGTGTATCTGTGCCCACCACAAGACCTCCACCAGCCTGCACGTTTGGACACAGAGGTCCAGATGCCCGCACATGGACACCCTGAAGAAAAACGCTTGGTGAAACTCTGCAGTTGATAATCTCAGTTCTAACCATCTTCAACAAAAAACTGAGGAGGAACAAAACATATAAAGGGTAATTCCTGTGCATAGGGGTTTTTTTTTGGTTTTTTAGTATACATCTAATTCTTTGGCTTGAGCAATGCCACAGGGTGATTACTACTTGTAATAGAAACGCTGCAAAACAGATGCTACAATCCCATGCCTTTGTTGCTGTTGCTAAAGAGAGCTCAGAAACGCAATTTAAACTTCCAAACAACTCACTGGCTTTACAGAAAGAAAAAGAACTAAAAGCCGTGAAATATTTGATTTGCCAAATAGTCCTTTCACGGGATAAACCAAACAAAGCAATAAACATCAGCATTTCAGAAGAGAAGTTATCACTGTAGCTCTGCAAAAACTCTGATTTAGCATAAAGGTGTCAATTGGATCTTTTCCTTCCTATATGTCATATAAAGGAAGATTTCTTTTAAGCGTCAGTTGAGGTGGTAATCACAGAGGTAGCTTATATTATAATGCACTTACTTGACTTTACTGTAAATGTTACATGCCCATAGGTGTCCCACTGTACTATAATTTGCTCTGTAATGCAGTATTACCTTAACAAAACAACACCCTCTGATTTTATTTTTAAAGTTAAAAAGACCTGGCAATTCACTTAGAAATTGTACTGAAATTTTCTGCATTTGATGTGACTAGCCACATGTGTTTGAGCTGCTAACTGCCTGCAAATGAGGGAATTACCCTGGGGAGGGAATTACTTGGGAAGGGAATAACCTTGTCTGAGAGCTGCTCACTGAAAGGGGACCGTCAACCACCAGCCACCTTCTCAGTGCATGAAGATATCAAATGGATGATGAGAAAACTATCAAAATCAGATTAGTGACATCAGATTTTAAAGCCCCAGAAAGAAACCTAGAGGCAGTGTCATGTACGATATCGCACAAGATATGGCATTCAATATCCCCTCGACCTTCAGAGCCAAACCTGCCTGCTGCGCTGTTGGGAAGGAAGAAGGAAGGTCTGAGGGCTAACCAGCTTCAAATTACTTCTAACTTGGTCTTTGCTGTCTCAGATCCATGCATCCTGCCAGTTCTGTAAGTGGAGTCTGAAGAGAAGTTGGCAAAATAATGTTTGCTTTTTCCCTCGGTGCGATGTCACTGCATATATTACTGTATGGCACAGTCCACACGGTTCATTTTCCCAATGAACAAACTATTACTTCTGAGCATCAGAAACACTTGAATGACAACTTCTAAGCAAGTACAACAACCAAAACACGCTTTGGAGTTTATCATCCGCTGCCAAACCTAAATTTATCACAATATTGCCAGCATGCTTCAAAATAC
This sequence comes from Coracias cyanogaster, assembly GCA_033124195.1. Classification (NCBI taxonomy): domain Eukaryota; kingdom Metazoa; phylum Chordata; class Aves; order Coraciiformes; family Coraciidae; genus Coracias; species Coracias cyanogaster. Next base: position 68,552 of record JAVSBS010012779.1, on the reverse strand, counting down.
TGGGAAGGAAGGAAGAGATAAGGGCTTCTGCAATGTTAATAAAGAAGTGGTCTTATCTGATTCTTCCCTTCACGAAATAACGCAAATAAATAACCCAAGAAAAATAAGCATTTAATATCTAGAACTTCTGGGCAGCCCTAACAATGAAGACTTCTTCAATCTACATCATACAAAATTATCAGTGCTGCTGGATTAAAACACGCACTAACGCTTGGAGGGTCTCTCAAGCGGGCAAGTCCCCAAAGCACTGCCGAGAAGGTTTTTTTCCTGTTGTTATTGTTGTCTTTAGGGAGGGGAAAAAAAAGTTTCCAGATGAAAATATGCGTGAGTGTAATGGAAATGACATGCAGGCAACAGCTTCCCTCCTCCATTTGGCTGTCAAACTGAGCCCAGCAAACTGCATGGGGGGGTGAGGGGGAGGGTTCAAGTGGGCAGGGGAAGCAGTGAAAGCCTAAATAAACTTTGACTATTAGATAACAGGGCTATTATTGCTCTGTAAGACTTCCTGAATGGCCTAGAAAAAACAGAGACAGTTCTTGTTCCTGCCTGAAGGAAAGGAAACACAAGGATGAGTGCTTAGTATGTCAAGTGAAAACTCTGGTTGGTTGTTTCCTTCCTTCCTTCTTTCTCTCGCTTTTCATTATTTTTTATTAATTTGGGTTTTTTTCCCCTACTTAAAAACCAAGCTGTATATTTATCCAAAGCCAGGAGGACCCTCTTTTCACGCAAAAGAAAAACCCTTTATGTTTCTCTTGCGGGACGTACACCCAACATGTGGAATCTCTGCACCTGAGAAGCAGCGACAAGAGCAAACAAATCAAAAACAGGAGCATCCCTGTAATGAAAAGAACTAAAAGGTAAAAAGAGGAGCCAATGAACTGGCTTTCTGGGGAAATAAAATAATTGTTAAGAGTAGGCAATTAAATATATGCACGCTTTACGAAGGGTTAGTTGCCCCTCCCCAGATTTTATACTGGAACAACTGGCTGGCAAGTGCAAAAATTCTGCCCCTTCCTCTATCTTTCCTTTTCTCTCTAGTATGTCACCCCTCTGCACAAAGACACTTCATTCTTTCAGAACTTCGAAAAGGTTTTTGCTTGCTTAAGTCATCTCAGTCAAGGATATTCACTGTTGTTAATCTTTTTGCTTGGATATATGACATTGTTGATGCGCTGAAGCTGTTAGACTCATTAAGAAAGCATCTACATCAGTGATATATAATCACAGCTCCTCAGGCTCACACCAGATGCTCCAGACTGTCATGAAAACACTAACTTCTGCTGTTCATATTCACTGTTCTCTTTTATGGTGAAAGCAGTGAGAAGTAGATCACTCAATACCACATTTGGAAGATGGTGTGTCTTAGACCTTGGCATCTCAGCTGATCTTCCTCTCCCCACCCATTACAAACTTCTTTCTTCACCTCCTCCTGGTCCACCAGGCACTCCTGTGAGCTCCCGCTCTGGCCTGTTCAGCTTGCTCCATCTACACAAATGTTGCTACAAAATGCAGCAACTAAGACCACCTCACTGGGCTGCCTCTCAGGTGATGCTGCTGACCTCCCCAAACCTGCTCACCAGCTTTGGTACCAAATGGGAACTTTCTACCTCCGATCTCTGTGCACTCAGAACTGAACAGAAAATACACAGCTAATATAGACACCTATGTTAAAAACAAACAAAAAGAAAAGATTAAATAAACTCTTAAATTCCCCAATTTTGGTCTAGTGGCCTTAATATGTTGCTTCTCACTCAAGCAGAAATGATGTTTAAAAACCAGAACTGCAGAGGAAGGGAAAGAAACTCCAGACCCAGGAGACCACATGAAGGCACCAGGAAAGTAAGGGGGAGAGAGAAAATAGGAAGAGCAGGCTGCTGAAATGTAAAACTGAGCTTCTGGCGGAAGAGATGAAATAAAAGATTTATCATAATTCCTTTCTGATATACCACCAAATTGTTCCTCCTAAAATACCTGCCCCTAGACAGGAAAATGAAGACCTTGAAGGGGGGGAAATAAATAAAAAAAACTGAGTGAAAGCAAATTTTGCACTTGTATTTTAGTAAACCTCCAACATCAAACATTCACAAGCAGTGAGCTCATCCAAAACTGTAAGAGGTAGAAAAGTCATCCTGCAGAACTGGAAAAAGTGATGTTCGTTTACTTTCAAGTGACTTAAAGAAAAGGCTAAGCTCCTTTCCTCCAGTTTCAGCATCCTCCTAGGAACACCGAAAAGTCAGTTCAGGAGCCCTTGTGATCATAAACAATTTTTTTTCTGGTTGGCGGCAGTTTAATTTTTTTTTTGTTCCCAGAAAGGCTGTCATTAAATGAACAACAGGGTTCACATATGAAAAGACACACATCTTTCAAGCCTGAACAAAGAGAAAGCAATTCCAAAAGCTCCTAAAATGAGCAACCGAACAAGCCATGAGGACAGTGTCGGATATGACTCAAGATCTGACACACTCCTCCAAGCCCTAACGACTGACCTCAATGGAGCACTTAATGGGGAAAATTAAACCTTTCCAGAGAAAACAAAGCCGTTAAGACACCAAATAGGTGAGGAAAGAAAGGAAGCTGAGGCTTGCCAGTGAGAAGCCCTGTCACGGCATCCCATAGGTTTGAATTCTCAACATGAAGCCTCAACATGCCCTGTGGTTTAGAAGACTTTGTTGGGTCCCTATGAGGCAGTTGGCTGATAGACCGTAGGCCCGTGGTGGGGTTAATATAGAGGAGCCACAAGTGTCTGTGTGAGCTGCAGGATGCCGAGCAGCATCTAGTGCTCAGGTAGCATGTGTTGCAGCATTAAACTGCTACAACAGTTCAATGGCTCCTCTTGTGATACCTCAATGGTAGACCCAGAACCAGACCCTGCAAGCGCATTCACAGGATGGGGTGAGACCCGTCCCTGAGATGGTGAATGAAGCACCAAGACAATAAGCATGTTGGCTTTGCCCTTTGCCTGATGGTGAGTTTCTCTCCATAACAGCTGGCTAGTAAAGTTGTTCTACCAACTCCTGTGCATGCCTGATGTTGGTGAAAGCTCACCTATGCACACCAGCAGCACACTGAAAAGCAAGGATCTGTTCTGCTATTGAAGCTTGCAGGGCCACTCAGAGCTCATCAGGGCTGCTCTGCAAAAGCAGCTGCCCTAAAAACAATGGGTCCAGACCAGTAAACACACTAGAAATCAGCTGTCAAGAGCTGAGAAGTTTCAATTACATATTAGATCTGACTTTAGCCTGTGCTGTTACCAAGTATCATATCTGACTGTCTTCTCTGAAGAAGGACCTGTTGGAAATCCTCCATAAAGATGTAATCATTTACCATGGCTGAGTACAATGCAGGGGTTGATGGTAAATGATTACCAAAACACGTTACCTTGATGGTAGCTGTCCATTTAGTCAGGCCTGGAAGGAATATTCCCATCATGTCTTCACTAGGTGTTTCAAATTCAGAGTGTCACCACAAAGAGAAGGCATAAGCAAATTTGCAAAAAGTAACCTCAGAAATATACCTTCTTTGCAACAAGACTCAGACCTTCTTGATGCAAACACTTCCACATAAGTAAAATAAAAGGCGGCAGAGACTTCCCATGTTCTATTTTTATTAGACCTCCCTGAGCGAGGGACACTCGCTCCAGGCTCATGGGAGCAGCACATCAGTAAGGCGAGGGGTTTTTTGGACAGCTTTGCATCCATATTACTTAGAATGAAATTTCTTTCAAGTGCGCTAAGAGGAGTACTCTTGACAATACAATGTTAAAGTTAAGTAACTTTAAAATGGGAAAAAGTAGGAAAACAGGTTTGAACTAGCTAATAATAAAATTTCTCTGGTTGAATGCATTTACCTCTATGCTCACATAAATGAAAAGCATGTACGCCATTGAGCCCTATGAGTCTGTATAACTATGAAACATGGCCAAAAATAAATGAATTAAATAAATAAAGCCTAAATTTCACTCTAGTTTCTTGTTTCAAGCTATCTGATTAACACACTTCCTTTTCCTGTCCTCAGTTCCCTGAAGGAGTGGCAAGGTATCCTCTTTTGTGGGGACCACTGTCACTTTACCTGGATAATTCTGCCAAATGAAGCTGAAATGCAATCCCAGGGTTTTTTCAGCAAGTGATACTATTACCAGAATGATGAAAAACGAAATGTAAGAAACAGAACAGAAATTAAAAACATGAAATAAGTTTCTGAATGTGAAATCACAAGGAGAAGGGCTGCAGAAGGTCGCCATAGTCTTTTTATTCACCCTGCACTAGGGCTTCCTGTGAGCACAGTGATGCCTGTAAATCACTGACAGCAAAAGTCTGAAATGCTTCTGCTTCTTAGCATCGAACTGAGACAGCTGCCAAGAAAAGCTTCAACGACTATGCCTTGCACATCTTACTTCTAGGAAACACCATTCAAAACAAAACAAAATACCCCCAAACACCCTGTCAAAACAACAGAAAAAACACAGACCCTGTTGCGGATAAATAATGTACACTAATACATCTGAAAGCTTCAATGGGAGATGTAAGTGCCCAGAATCCCTTAGGACACAGCTCATACCTTGTAAGCTGAATAAAATATATTCTCCAGATTACTGAGGGAAACTAAAGGATGCCTGATAACATAGCAAGAACATGAGGAAGGAGCAATTTACAAGGCTGCTTCTCTTTTGATGCCTGCTCATGTCAAAAAATGCTTTCCAGCATTGTCAGTAGCATGGGAAACCTCAGCCTAACTCTTCTCCTCCAGGACAAGAACACAGCCATCGAGGCACAGTGGGCTCCTAACATCCCCCAGACATTCTGGTGGGGTGTGGGTAGAGCACACTCTCCATCTAAAGCTGTCCTGCTATGAAACTCTTCTAGCTGCTGTCTCCAAAGGAGAAGACTTCTTTCACAAACCACATTTAACATAACGTTTTGTCAGGTATAACAACATAAGACCACCAGCTTTGCAAAGATACATTCTACGCATCTACTGACTTCTTGCTCAACATGGTGGCAATACAGCACTTCCAATGCATGCTGTCTTCAAGGCCTGATCTGTTCTCCAAACATCAGTTCTTATGCTCTTCCACTCTTTTCTGACCGCTAGCTCACATGAGGACTATGGTGTCACAAGATTAAGATTATGGGCTTTATTTCTTTTCCCCACTGTAAATGTTCTCCCATTGAAGCCACTTGTTGTCAACCAGAATGTTAAACAAGCTACTTGAAGTCTAAAACATGGGAAGAGCCATAGCCCTATCCAACATCTTCAATTCTGTTACAGAAGGATGTTGCACAATAGAAAAAGTAGGATTTTTAATGTTTGGGGGTTTTTTAGCCTGCCCAGAGCATGGTTACCTCCAGCCCTTCAAGGACACCATCTTCTCCACCTGTCTCCAAGCTTGTTCTTATCCCTAGCCCAATTCAAAGCATTGTTTTTTTCATGCCCAACACTTTAATCTCTTCAAACACTGCCTTCATCCTGTGCCAATGGGACCTCTTACTGTTCTCACAGCTAAGAAACACCTCTTTCTAAACAACCTCAGGGGAAAAGTAGCTAAAATACTGTAGTTAATGATCTGGATGAGGAAACCTTATGTCTGTGCTCCAGACTGGACCCCATCACCACCTCCTGCATGGCACCGGGTAAATAAATTGCTCTCTGTAGATCTTTGCAGAGCCAGGCATGGAAGAGTCAAATCAAAATTGGATTTGCTAATATTTGCAAAGTGCTTATTGATCATAGCTGGGAAGTGTTACTAATACTTTATTATAGAGATGACTGGCTTCACTGCGGAGAGATACCTCTTCTCCTCCACGGCTGATGGTTTGTGAAATAACCAGCTGACCTACAAACCTCGCCAACCTCCAGTGAGACCTGCTCTGGCACTGCCATGATAGAGGGGTCGGGGTGTGTGTGGGGGGAAACCGTGGGACAGAAATACCATTTCATCTTGTTAAACCGGCTCAGCTACAAAAATGTTAACAAACTGCTAGAGAACTGTGCAAACTCCTACCAGCACCGTAGTGGCACGTGACTGCAAGAGAGCACACAAACTGGGAGCCATGTGAAAGGCTGATGAGATCTTGAAGCAGAAAAACAAACTACAGCCTAGTAAATTAAAGAGCTTGTGTGGGCAAGTCTGCCTCACTCCCTCCGGTTTTTGTAGCAGGAAAGATGCCATTATGAAGTGGCTTGAGCGAGTTAAACACCTTTTAAGTGTGTTCTAATAATTAGTGCCGTTATGAAAAAAAAATACTTGGCATTTGTTTAAAAAAAAAAAAAGTCTTATTTAACTACAACTCCAGTGTTTAAAGTATTTATCGCTGCCTATGCCACTCGTTCCTACATGCTCGCATGCTTTTCAAATTGCATTTGGTAAAGCTCGGTCCATCTGTTTTCCCACACTCCGTCAACACATGCAACAAAGTGAGCAGAGGCTACCTACAGTAGGGCTGTATTTCGTTCAGAACTTTCTGCTTGCATACCAGAAATTCAATGCTAATTCAAACATGCTTTGGGGGCATCTGAGCTACAAAGGAGGGGGCTCAGGAAGGGGAGGGGGAAAAGGGTGTTTTCACTCATCAGGATACACGAACTCAGAGAC